>LZPB01000333.1:0-16388 GCA_001676865.1 Ceratocystiopsis minuta
GGGGGGTAGGTCGAGAGTCGAGGGTCCAGGGGGGAAGGGCGGTCACGAGAGCGGGTGGGGGTGAGGAGGCGCGAAGCGCACAGATCCGAGTTGTCACGGCCGGCTGCTGGCGAGGTCGGCTGTCGGTCGCCGGCTGTCGGTGCGTCAGAGCCAGTCGAGTCGCTTTGTTGCATATACCACGGGAAGCGCGAGCGGACGGGGATGCGCCAGAGCAACGCGCGGAGCGGCAGGTGCGGATCGCCAGGGGAAGGAGGGGGGGGGGGACGCGCGCCTGCTCGTTTCGGTCGATGACACGTTCGAGCGCGCCGCGGGAAGGAAGCTGCTCCTGCAGGGAAGGAGGCTCTGCGTCGCCTCGTCCCGGCGATCGGGGCTTTTTGCTAGTCGCTATTACGAAATCGCATCTGCGCGGGCGCCGCGGTCAGGTGGTGGCGAGGGCGAGCTAGCGGTTTATAGGGACGTCGGAGCGGATTCTTCCGTTTGAATAGAAGTTGCCTCATTCAGTCGTCTCTACTCGTATAAATCTGTAATTGATCTGTTTTCTCATGAACTTTTTCTATTATTTTGTGTCTGAAAGAGAATGATTTTATCTTTCATCGAGTATTTTGATTGAATCAAGTATTTTGATTTAACTCGTGTATAATTTTTTGGTTATTTCATTATTATAATTCAAATTATATATCTTCAACTCACAATATAGCTATGAATACAAGCATTAACAGATGAACATTGTGATGCCCGTAGGCACCAGGGCTCATGCATCACGGCCTCGAACTGCAGAGATAAATAGTCTCAGGAATGTATACTCCAGGTCGTAGCCTCCCGACTTCAGGAATGCGGCATGACTTTGCACGATGCATTCCAGAGGGTTGCCCGGCCGCTGGCATCACCATGCCGCTAACCTGCAAGAGTGTCATCCTGTGCTGTGTCTGCTGAATCCAGCTCATCCTTCCCTTCTGACACGATGTGCAAAACAGAGACTCCTATTCTATAATCGAACGAACTACCTCTCTTACCACAAAGACGCCTCCGAGTCGACCCAAGACCGAACAACCGACAGACCGACCACGAGATCGCCGAGCACGAGATCGCCGGGACGACAGCAAGTAAACAAGCCATATACCCGCCTGCCACATCGCCATAGCCGGTCCCTCCCGGACCGCAGCCAGCATGGCCGAGGACGGGTCAGCGCCGGCCAAGGCCAAGAAGAAGTGGGCGCTGCTGTCGGCGCCGGCCGAGCCGGCGGCGCCGCCGTCGTGGCTGCCGCTGCCGCACGTGGTGGCGGTGCTGTTCATGCTGTTTGTGGTGTTTGTGCTGGTGGGCGTCGTGGTGACGGCGCTGGTGCTGGGCGGCACGATCACGGTCAGCGTCAAGGGCATCGGCCTGACGCAGAGCCTGGTGCTGTTCGCCGGCATCTTCACGCTCGCGTACACGGCGCTGCACGTCTTCGCCGCGCGCCGGCCCGACTACGACGCCGGCCGCCAGCCGTTCGGCCGGTCGCCGCTGCACACGCGCCTCGTCGTGCTCGCCCGCATCACCGCGTCGCTGTGGGCCGTCGCGCTCATCGCCGTCGGCATCACGCTCAGCGAGCTGCGCGCCAGCGACCCGGCGCAGGCCAGCGCCGTCGGCGCCATCCGCTGCGACCTGGCCGCGAGCCTGATCAACTGGTGGGTGGAAGGAGACTACCACAGTACGACGGAAGACGGAAGACGGAAAACTGACCCCCAGCCTCGGCATGATCGCCATCTGCCTCGTCGTCGAGCGCACAAAGTACCCGTTCCGCGTGCACTGGATCACGCCCGCGCCGCCCGACCCCAACGCCTCGTCCGCCGCCAAGGCCCTCATCAAGGACATCCTCGGCGACGGCGTCGGCGGCAGCCGCCACGCCCGCGTCGAGAGCGACGACGAGGCCGACGCCGACGACGACGACGACGCCACCGTCGCCGCGCCGCCCACGCCGCCGCCGGGCCGCAAGACCGCCAAAGCGCCGCCGCCGCATGCCGACGACTGCGAGAAGGGCGCCGCCGACTCGGCCTCGACCGCCGCCACGCTCGTCGGCACGCCCCTGTACCCCTACCCCAACCCGCCCGGCAGCTTCTGGCCCGCCGGCCAGCACTACATGCCCGTCGCCAGCGTGCCCAGCATGGCCTCGCTGCACCCGGCCATGCACCCGGCCATGCACCCGGCCATGCACCCGGCCCTGTACCCGGGGATGATGCACCCCGCGTCGCCCATGGCCGCCGCGCCCCCGATTCTCCAGCCGCCGGCGGCCGCCGCCACCGCGCGCGCCGACTCGCCCTACAGCATGGGCTACTTCCCCTACCAGATGCCGCCGTATCCGTACATGTCGCCACAGATGCCGCCCGAGCCGGCAGTGGCGCCTGCGGCGCCGGCGGCCCCAGCAGCCCCGGCACCGGCACCAGCCGCGCCGGCCGCGGCCCCCGCACCACCACCACCGCCACCGTCGCCGACACCACCACAGACGCCCGTGTATACGCGCGTGTCCACGCCGCCGGTCCCGGCCCCCGCCAGCCCCGTGCGGCGGCCCGTGTTCACCCGGCCCGAGAACAGCGTGCCGCCCCGGGTCCACGGCGGCCCGCGGCCGTTCCCGCGCCCCGCCGACGCGCGCTCGCCAGACGACCGGCCGTCGCCCGGCAACGGCCGGTACAAGCCGTACATGCCGCCGCCGCCGAGCTGGCTGGAGGCCGGCGCCGGCAGTGCAAGACCGCGCGGCAGCAGGGGCTACCGGCGGCCGGACAGCATCGACCTCTTCGGCGGCGGCCAGCGGACATCCGGCAGCACCACCGCCAGCGGGCAACGAACCTCCAATGGTAGCTCCCTCGCCGGGCAGCGCACTTCCAACGGCAGCTCCCTCGCCGGACAGCGGGCTTCCAACGGCAGCACCATCGGCGGGCCGCGGTCGCCGGGCGGCAAGCGGCTGTTCGACCAGGCCGCAGCAGGCCTGCGGTCCTCGTCGGGGTCGTTCCCGTCGCCGGCCAGCCTGTCGGCGGCGTTTGAGCCGCGCGACACCACGCGCGGCGTTCACATTCCCGGGGCGTTTGAGTAGAGGGACGGCCGTTTGGACAAGACCATGGTTTTCATAGCGTTTGCTTTCCGATCTACAAGCAGGAGTCTGATTTTCTTGACCGACACGGGCTACCTGTGCGAAAGCCATGCACGTGACCGCCAAGAACAACAACATCTGAACTAGACCTCATCCAGGCACACCTGCAGGCAGACGTCCAGGCAGCCACGGGCCCCAGCTTCAGCTCAGACTCTTGATTTCTCGTATATATTGTTCACTCTGCTCTTTTGTTCTTGGGTCTGGCGAGCGCTTCCTGGCCTGGGCGAGAGAGTGTCCCTCTTCTCTCAAGCTCTGTCTCTTTGTCCTTCCCCCTCCCCGGTCCCCCCCATCATGGCATCGACGACCAACACCGATGCGTCGGTCATGGCCGTGGACGCACCAGCCGAGACTGTGGGCAACCGCCTCTTTGCTCGTCTGCCGGTCGAGTTGATGGTGATGATTGCGCGGCCTCTGCCGACGCCGGACCTCTGTGCCTTCCGCGCCTCGTGCAAGGCTGTGGAGGCGGCGCTCTTCCCGTCGTTCCGCCACGAGTTCTTCCGCAAGAAGCAGTTCATGGTCGAGGACGGCAGCCTCCGCGCGCTGCTGGCCATCTCGCGGCACGCGCGGCTGGCGTCGGCGCTGGCCCACGTCGTCATCGGCCTCGACTACGTCGACAACGACTACATGCCCGAGCATACGCTCGACGCCCTGAAGGCCCGCCGCCTCGCCTACGCGCAGCACAGTCTCCTGTGCAGCGGCCGCGCCGTCGCGCTGCTGGCCGCCGCGTTCCGCAACCTCGCGCGCCACGGCAACCCCACGACCGTCGACCTGCGCGACTTCGACAGCGGGACGCGCTGGCGCGACGGGCCGCGCGCCGCGTGGCACAGCTACGGCGCCAAGGCGCACCCCAGCATCGTTTCGCCGGCGGGGCGGCCCGTCAACGAGACGGGCGAGAATCGCAGCTTCAGCTTCGCGTCGGGCGTCTTTGTCGTGCTGCTGCGCGCCCTCGCCGCCGCCCGCGTCTGCCCGACCAGTCTCGAGGTCCTCTTCCGGAACAAGTTCGGCGGGCTGGGCGACTTTGCGTTTGACTTGACGGAACTCGCAGACGACGACGACGACGACGAGTTGTCCGGCGAGACAGACGGCGCGGGCCTCGCGAAGCGGCAGCGGCCGTCTGTGCTCCACGTCCTGCGCGGCCTGGAGAAGCTGCACCTCGATGTGCATCTTGCCGCGGACCGCTACTCTGGCCATACCATCGGGTTCGAGTCGGACGAATTTGCAAACGTCGACTACGCCAACACGTTGCACATGCAGCTGCACCAGTTCATCGCGGCGGCGAGCAATGTGCGCTGGCTGCGGCTCAACTTCCAGAGAAGCGACCCCGACCTGATCGACGACTTTCTGAAGCTGTTTGGCCGCTCGGCGGCCGACCTGGATCTGGCTCTGGGGCTGCAGCAGGATTACTACATGGCGCCGCCGGAGCGGCTTCTCCCCTATCTCTCCCCGTCCCTGGAGCGCCTGGACCTCGGCCAGGGGTGGATGAACCCCGAAAACCTGATCAGAGCCGTCCAGCGTATTCCGACGCTGAAAGCGCTGCATCTGTATGTCATCACTTTCCACAACAGGAGGCAGGGGCAGCCACCCGAGCAGAGCCGGTGGCCTTGTTTTCTGGAGGCGCTCGCCGCCGCAACGGCGCCGGCAGAGGACGGAGGGACCGCTGCCACCCCGCTGGCCCATTTGCGCGACTTCTCGGTGACCAACGCCGCCCAACAGCAGACCAATGGCCGTATGGGACCCGTGTTGTTCGACGGGAAAGAATACGCCTCGTACAAGGGGCCCCGGCTGAGCGACTTCCTCCGAAAACTGTCGGGCAGTGTTGTGCCCGCGCCGCCCGACTCGAGACTGGCGCCCACCGTATTGGAGGAAAACACCTTGGTGGACGGGGGCGAGATAGATTACGATTCGAATGAGTCGTCTGAGGACCTCTAGGCCAGGGGGTCATCGGTATTCGTGTTGGATGGTGGGCTTAAAGCAGAGTCTTGTTCATGTTTTCACGAAGCGTCAATTCATATTGCTGGGTGCGCCGATAGCCTTGCCGCGCATCAGATCAACCCCTGCCGCGCAAGCTCAACCTTGCGGACGGCCTCGCCCTCCTTGAAGCCGCCGCGCGACACGCAGATCCGCTGGCCCTCGGCCAGCTCCACCTTGTCTTGCGTGGCCGGGAACGGGCACGGGCAGTGGTGCGGGAAGTGGACGCAGGCTTGTGCGTTAGCGAGAATGGGCAGAGGAAGAAAAGAAAAGAGAGCACACCTAATGTGTCCGGACACAGGTACTTGTCGCAGCGTGCTTTCTCCACATTGCTCTGGTACCACGCCGAGTCGCTCGGCACGTTATGCTGTTGCTGCTGCTGCTTCTGCTGCTGCCCGCCGGCGCCGTTGAACATCTGGTCGAAGAAGCCGAACTGGGCATGGACCGACGCGGCCTGGAGCAGGACGAAGCCCCAGAGGAGCATGAGGCGGAGGGCGTGCATGAAGGCGGTCGTCAATGCACCAAATAAAAAACGAATGCAAGAGACCGAAGAGCAGGAAAAAGAAAGAAGCTCGCGAACAAGAATTTGGTGAGAATATTCGATCAGGAAGTCGACGTTCAGTCGTGAGCTGGCCTTAACAATGTCGTGGATCCACAATAATTATAGGTCACGTGCACCACCATGGGCCGACTCAAAATTTTACGGCTGGAGCTTCGTCTTGCCGACGCACGACGACGAACCCATTGCGCGAGATTCCGTGCGCGCACACCTCCTCCTGCAGCTTGCCCTACGACCGCTCGATGCGACTCGCAAGGTTCCAGCTGCCCATACGGCCGGCGGCCGGCGGCGGCGGTGGCGGCGGGGTCGGCAGCGGATGGGCCCGGACACTCGGGCCGGCGACGGCAGCAGCGGCAGCGGCGGCCACGGCGAGCGGCGCTGCGTGGCCGCTGGCGCTGCGGCGGCCGCAGCAGGCGCGGCTAGGCCTCGGCTTGCTTGCGGGAAATGCAGCGGTGGAGGGCCACCGGTATGCGTCCGTCAAGGCGCAGGGCGCCTACAAGCTGAAGAACAAGAAGACGATTGCGAAGAAGCTGGGGGCCAAGCGTGTGGGAGGTGAGTTCTTTCCTTTGCCCTCATCTTATCTCTCCTGTCTCCCGCTAACCCCCCCAGACCAGTATGTGCTCCCCGGGACCATCCTGTACAAGCAGCGCGGCACCATCTGGCACGCCGGCGAGAACACGCTGCTGGGCCGCGACCACACGATCCACGCGGCCGTGGCCGGCTACGTCAAGTACTACCGCGACCCGTGGCGGCACCCCGACCGCCAGTACATCGGCGTGACGTTTGCGCGCGACGACGTGCTGCCGCACGCGCCGCACCAGCCGCGCGTGCGCCGGCTCGGCCTGGTCGCGGTCCCGCGGCGCGAGGCGGCCGTGGTCGAGCCCGTCAGCCGGAGCGGCATCCCGCGGCGGGTGATCCGCAAGGGCGTGGTGCCGGGCTTGCCGCTGCCGCCGCTGCCGTCGTCCCTCCTGGGCGACGACGACGCCGCGGCGCCGACGACCACGAAAAAGGAGGAGAGCGAGGCGGCAGCCGCCGCCGCCGTCCAGGCGGCAGTCGCGGCCGAGGCCGAGGCCGAGGCGACGACGGCCGCGGGCGCCGACGGCGCGCGCAAGGGCGGCAACAGCGCGGCGCGGCGGTGGAACACGTACGTGCGGATCAAGCGGGCGAACCGCGTGCTGTACCTGCACAAGGACTACAGCTACCGCGAGTCCAACGTGCAGATCGGGCGGCTGATGGGCACGCACAAGGGCAAGACGGCGGGCACGCAGCGCTACGGCAGCCGGCACAAGCTGCTGCGCAGCCGGCGGCGGCGCAGCGAGGCCGCGCGCGAGCAGAAGTACAAGATGCGGCTGCAGCGGCGCAGCATCGGGCTGGCGCAGCAGAGCGCCGGCCGCGCGGGCAATGCCGGGGCCGCGCCCGCCGCGGGCAAGAAGGCGAAGAAGGACAAGAAGGACAAGAAGGGCGGCGGAAAGGCGGCCAAGGCCAAGGAGAGCAGCTAGGGCGACGGACTCTTCTGCGTCTCGTATGCTGTATGAATAGAGCATCGACCATCGACCAATTGCATAGAACAACGCATGCACGTCCCGCTCCCCCGTTCGGAGAACCGCTGCACGCCTCGTCCCCGATCGTCCCCGTCTGCTCCAGCAAGAGAATCCTCCTGGCCAACCGGCACCGTGGCCGTCGCCACCGCCCATACGATACGTCCCAGGACCTGTCTGACCACCACGGCTTGGCCGGCTGGGTTCCAGGGCAGGGTGCGGTTGTGGCAGGGTTCCGGTGTGACCTTTTCCGGCAGCTGTTTCATGCGGCGGGCGGCAAGCGAGGTCGCTGCGTTGTCGTCCATTATGCGGTGTGGACGAGGGGCCAGGCCGTCTGGTCTTTTTTTCTTTCTTTTTTTCTTGTTCTTATCTCTTGCGCGTTTCCCTGCTTTTCCTGTCGTTTTCGATCCCCCTTTCCTTTCGTCTTTCCGTATGATATGTGCCTTTCATTTCCATCGTCTCCCCCTTTCTGTCACTGCGTTCCCGTCCCGCATTCTTATGTCCTCTGTAAAACGCATTTTCCTGTCTTCATCTCACAAATATGCAAGCAATCTAACTATGCGTACGAGTACTTTTCTCTCGCTCTCTCCTTTCGGCCTCCCCCTCCTGCAGCCTCCGCTCTTGCCCAGAACCACTCAAGGGAGGACGCGTTGAGAACGGGCAGGCCCCACCCCACTGGGCCAATCAGGCCGGCGCGAGGCGCGGTGGGTGCCGGGATGCGGCGGGTCTCCACCGGGAAGCGACGCGTTGGTTGGTCCGTCCCGCATCCCTTTTTTGCTTTCTTTTTTGTCTTTTATCCCTCTTGCAGGCATTTGTTTTGCGCTAGCGCGGGGCGTGTTATTCGAGCGCGACGAATCGCAGGCTCCGGACGGCACGGGCTCGCCAGCTGGCCACCTGCAGCCAAAGCAGGCAGTGCTCCTCCGCGCCTGCCTACTCCGTACGGATACGATCCCCCCCCCCCCTCCCCGTCTGCAGGTCGCACGACGGCTGCTTGCTCGACGCGGGACCCGAAACGGCCTGGGTGGCTCCTTCCTGCAGCGGTGGCTCGCCGGGCTACCTCGCTGGTGGTGCTGCTCTTCCCCTAGAGGCAGGTCTCTGCCCGAGAGCTCCAGCAGGGCCGCCTGCTGCCCGCATGAGCGCCGGAACCCCCTAAAACGCGTCCTGCTCCAGCGGGTTCCAGGCCGGCTCCAGGACGCCCTCGTCGCCGAGGCTTGACTGGCCCCGAGAGCGCCGTCGCCTCCGGGCCGTCTGAAGCCTTCTCGTCTCGCCAGCCTGTCATGGATCGTGTCTTACGTGTATGTATCTTGCACCGTGGTACTTCCACGAAGCACCCCATGCGTAATCTCTCGTGCCGAGCTGGCTCCGGCGCGCGCTGCCCGCTCGGCCGTGTGCCCCAATTCCACTTAGCGATGGCGCCAACCCGGCCCAATTCCCAGGCCAAGTGCGCCCTCCCACAGCGCCTGTCCTCGTATCCTCCGACCCTCTGCAGCGCGAATCCCCTGGCCCCTGGGTCTCGCTCCGCTCCCTCATTTCTACCACCCTCCCTCCCTTCCCCCCCCCCCCTCTCTTCTGTCTTTCTTTTAATTGATTTTCTCCTCTTCTACTTCACTCTCCCTTGGATCGATCCTTTTTGTTCTCCATCCACTGTGCCCAGACGTACTTTATCGACGCTCTCCGTGCTTCTCCTTTCTCTTCTCTTCCTGTCTTCCTTTCCTTCTCTTCGTCCCTGCCTCGTGTGCTTCCTCGTCCAACCACAGCGTCTGTCCGCGTCTGTCCAACCCCTCACGTCGTCGCCATGGCCACTGCTGTTCGCCAGCCCTTTGCTCCCCTCGACGGAGCTCGCCTGCAGGCTCTGACGAGCACGAAGAACCGGCAGAACGGTATGTTCGCGTCTCTTCGTTCTTCTGCCTTCTAGTCCCCTCTTGTCACCACCCATGTCGCGTGTTGTGTGAACCAGGCCGCTAACTGTGAGCCAGCGGTTCTCCCCCCCGCGTCGAAGCGCAAGGCACCGGCGTCGTGGGCCACGGAGACGGACGATGCCGAGAATGTCGACCCCGGCCTGTTCTCGAAGCGCTGCAAGGCGACCGACAGCTGCTCGCCTCTGAAGGATGGCTTCGTCAAGAAGCCCGCCTTTACCCTGACCCGGGCCGCCACCCCGGCCAGCAACACCGTCCTTGGCTCGTCCAACGCGTCTTCCATCTCCCCGCTCGCGTCGTCGCCCCAGTCGCGCTCGGTTCTGAAGCCCAAGGCGCCCTCTACGCGGATCGGCAGCAGCGTTGCCAGCAACAGCAGCAAGAAGACGTCGGTCAGCGGGCTCGCCGCGCTCGTGAGCGGCAGTGGAAGCAGCCATGGCGGTGTCAGCGGCATTGGCCGCCGTGGCACGCCCGCGCGGGCCTCGGCTCCTCTCTCCTCTCTCTCTCCCGCATCCCGGCGCGGCGGCATCCTGTCCAGCAGCCGGCGGCGCAGCGGCATTGCGGCGCCGCACCGGGCGACGTCGTCGCTGTCTTCGCCGGCCAAGGCCAACAACATTGGGTTCGCGGCGCCCTTCTCCCTCGATGCCGCGCTGAAGGGCACGCTGTCGACGTACGAGTCGCGCCTGGCGACCGCGTCGCTGCCGGAGCCCACGCTCGACGGGTCGGGCTCGTGGTTCTTTGACATCCACGAGGACACGCCGGAGCAGGAGATGACCAACCTGCTGCAGCACAGCACGTGCGTCCTGGACATCAGCAGCGACGAGGAGACGGAGCAAAAGGCGCGTCGCGAGCGGGACGAGGGCCGCGACAAGGAGAACATCCCGCCGCCCAACGACATCAGCCAGACGAGCCTGGGCGGGGCGCAGTCGGCGCGGGCCATGGCCGCCTGTCCGCTGGACAAGGACGACATGGCGGTGGAGAAGGCGCGGAACCCCCTGGGCCAGCTCAACGCGGCCGACTTCTACGCGAGCGGCTGCGACGAGACGAGCGTGGTGTTTGTGCAGGACGAGGAGGCTGAGGCGGAAGCCGAGGCTGAGGTCATGCTGGCGGCCCTGATTGATGCCGTGGTCGAGGGCGAGGTGGTGCGAGAGGCGCCTGCAGCCGCGAAGCGCGCCGTCGAGGAGGCACCTGTCGTGCTGGCGGCGGTGGCTGCGGAGGCACCGGTGGACGTGCCGGTGGAGGCCGCTGCGGCGATTCCCGACGTCCTGTCTGCGGATCCCCGCGACGGCAGCCGCTCGGTGGACTCCATCATGGGCTGCCGCGACGCACCGGCGCAGCCGGCCCTCTTCGAGCCCATTGACGGCACGGGCGAGAGCTTCCAGCTGTGGGAGAGCGGCAGCACCAAGGACGACGACGGCGCCTCGGTCCGGGAAGCATCGCCGTCGCCGCTGCCCCGCGTGCTTTCATGATGTGTTGATTTTGGCTATTTCTGCGTTTTGTTTCCGCCTTTCGACTCCTTTTTGTTTTCCGTTCTGTTCTTTGAACAGCAGATCTGTTCTTCGCGTCTGGACGCATGTTTTCTTCTCGGGTTTGGGAATGGCGATCGGGATATGGGCTGCGTTTGCTTGGGTTTCTTTTTGGATTTACATGCTTTGTGCTGTGATTGGAAATCGTACTGGCTAATGTTTGATGTTTTGAATTCACGTCCTTTGATTACATGTCGTCTTGTGCTCGGTCGTCGTCTGCTCGTCTAGCTGTGTACACGTCAAGTTGTCCAAGTCGGACACGTGATGGTTTTTGCGTGGGGCGTAGGGATGGCCTGACTTTCACGACGTGCACCGAATGAACCGGAGGGCACAAACCTTGCACTCTTCTCTTCTCTTTTCACTGAATCTTTGTTTCGTCACAGAGAAGAATGTCGCAACCACACACAGCGAGCACTGCGACAGCGGCCGCCGGGCAGCCGGTGCGGGGCGCGCTCGTCGTCCTGGAAGGGCTGGACCGCAGCGGCAAGACGACGCAGGTGGCGCGGCTCGAGCAGCGGCTGGTGCAGCAGGGGCACAGCGTGCAGGTGTTCCGCTTTCCGGGTACGTGAGGGCCGGTGCGGTCGGGACAGAGAGGGCTCTCCGCTGACGGGGGCCGCAGACCGCAGCACGCCCATCGGCCAGATGATCGACGGCTACCTGAAGAGCGAGGTGGCGATGGACGACCACGTCATCCACCTGCTGTTCTCGGCGAACCGGTGGGAAGCGGTGTAAGTAGAGGACGCGAAGACCAAGAGAGAGAGACTGACCCCCAGACACGCCATCACGGAGCTGCTGGCGCGCGGCGTCACGGTGCTGTGCGACCGCTACTACTACAGCGGCATGGTCTACTCGGCGGCCAAGCAGAACGCGCAGCTGTCGCTGGCGTGGGCGCGCGCGCCCGACGTGGGGCTGCCGCGGCCAGACCTGGTGCTCTTCCTCGACCTGGACGCGGCGCAGGCCAAGGCGCGCGGCGGCTGGGGCGGCGAGGTGTACGAGCGCGCGGCGCTGCAGCAGCGCGTGCGCGACCTGTTCTGGGGGCTGAGCTTTGGGCGCATCCGCAAGGACGCGCAGCAGCACTACCACGCGGAGACGGCGGCGGCGGCGGCGGCGGCGGCGGCGGCGGACGGGGCGGCGGCGGCGGCCGACGACGACGAGGCGTCGCCGCAGCTGCTCTTCCGCGAGGAGGAGGAGGACCTGCAGGTGGTCGACGCGGCGGGCAGCGTCGAGGAGGTGGGCGCGGCCATTGAGAAGGTGGTGCTGGCGCGGGTGGCGGCGGTGGCCCGGGGCGAGGTCGGGCGCGTGGTGCGGCGGGTGTCGTGAGGGCACGTTCATGGATGGTTCCAAAGCTATACACAAATGCTGTACATTTCCTGGTTCTCGCAGCGTTGAGCGCTCAGAGACGAGGGAGAAAACAAAAAAAACGCCGAGAAATGCAGGACAAAATGGGCTGTTGAACCCCAACATTTTGTTCTTCCAACAGAACGCCGAACCATCCAACGGATGCCAAAGACCAGACAGATAGATATAAAAGACATGAAAGAGATCACCGCCGGTTCACCCCAATCAGGCTCAGGAACTCGTTGCGCGTCTTCTCCTTGCGCTCGAAGCAGCCCAGCACGCAGCTGGTGATGGTGGTGGCGGACGACTTCTCGACGCCGCGCATGACCATGCACAGGTGGCTGGACTCCATGACGACGGCGACGCCCTGCGGCTGCAGCACCTCCATGATGGCGTTGGCGACCTCCTTGGTCAGGCGCTCCTGGATCTGCAGGCGGCGGCTGAACATCTCGGCGATACGCGGCAGCTTGGAGAGGCCGATGACGGAGTGGAAGGGGACGTAGCCGATATGCATCTGGGTGGTTAGTCTTGTCCTCGTCTCGTCCTCGTCTCGTCCTCGTCTCGTCCTCGTCTCGTGCCCGTCTCGGCGTCTCACCTTGCCCGTAAACGGCACCATGTGGTGTTCGCACATGCTGAAGATCTCAATGTCCTTGACAATCACCATCTCGTTGTGGCCCTCGTGGAAGATGGCGTCGTTGACAATGTCGCGCACGTTCTGCTGGTAGCCCTGCGTGAAGAACAGCAGCGCCCGCGCGTACCGGTCCGGCGTGCCCACCAGCCCCGACCGGTCCGGGTCCTCGCCCACGCACTCCAGCAGCGTGCGCACCGCCGCACCCATCTTCTTCTGCCGCTTGTCCGCCTCCGCCGCGCTCTCCTCCAGCCGCGCCCGCGTGCCGATGCTCGGCCGGCTCAGCCCGTCAAAGTCGATCACGGGGCTCGGCGACCGCGCCGGCCGCAGCGCGCGCGCGGCGTACACCCGGGGGGAGGGTGCGGCGGCGGCGGCTTCTGTTGCCATTTCCGCGGCTGCTGCTGCCGCCGCCGCCGTCTTCTCGCCGTCCTTGCTCTTCTCTTCCTTCCGCTTGTCGCCCTCCCCCGCCGGGCTCGGCGACCGCGTCGTCTTGGACGACTCGGGCTCGTCGCGCGGGTCGCGCGCCGCCTTGCTCATGCTGTGGCGCCGCCGCCCCGCGCCGTAGCCGCGCCCGGCCGTCCGACGCCGCTTCTTCTTGGGCTTGTCCAGGGCGGCCGCCGCGCCGTCGACCAGCGGCGCCAGCGCATCCGCCTCGGCCGTCGGCGCTGCCGCTGCCGCTGCCGCTGTCGCGGTCGCGGCGACGCTGCCGGAGTCGGCCATCTGTCGCGAGGAGGGAGAGTCGGGCGTGTTAGGGGGAGCGAATGGCGCTCCGGGGTGGTTGGCAGGCAAGGGACCGGGCAATGTGACGCATTCTATCTTTTTCCTAGTGCTTCTTTTTCAATTTTCCTGCCTATTTCGCTCGTTCTATAACCCAATTTTTTTTTCTTTTACAAAACGCAATCTAATCGACTTTAGCGTGACGTCAAAAGGTGTGGCTTTACTGCTGGTCAGCCACAGTGTCCACTTTTCCCCTAGGTGGAGACCCGCATCTCACGATGCATTCACCTGGCCTGGACATTTCTTTCCTTGCTCCTCTCCTTCATCCCAACGCGTCTTCTCCAACTCTAGGTTTTGCTCCGACTTCTTCCTAGACGATATATCTCTCGATACACGTGGCCTGCCTCCCATAATAATCGGCGCGTGCCCCGTTCGATCAAACCCTCACGACCAACAGCGTCGAGATCCGACCTCTCCTGCCCCATGGCTTCTCTCCCGTCCCCCTCGCCCATGGGCCTGCCGAAAAAGAAGCGGACGGCCGGCGATGGATCGTCTGCACCGGCGCTGAAGCGCCGCAAGGCGTCCAACCTGTCCGTGTCCTCGACGCACCCGCTGCGGCAGACGTCGTTTCCGCCGGAAGACGCGGCGTCGGCCGCGATGACGCCGCTGTCTGCGCGGTCGCCGTCGATGGACCTGGACAGCATGAGCCTGGTCAGCGGCGGCGGCCAGAGCACGGCGAACACGCCGTCGAAGAAGAAGCGCGGCCGGAAGCCGAAGCTGGCCAAGACGGGGCGGCAGCCGACGCCCAGCGCGGTCGGGGCCGGCAGCAGTGCTGCTGCTGGTGGCGGCTGCGGCGGACCCGCGGCCGGCCCCAAGAGCAGCGTGGGCGGCGGCGCGGGCGGCGACGCGGCGGGCGGCGCGGCCGACGACAACGACAACGACGGCGAGGGCGACATGCCGGACTCGGGCGCGACGGGCGCCAAGCGCACGGACGAGGAGCGCAAGGAGGAGAAGCGGCTGCGGGCGGCGCTGGTCGCGTGCATGGACATTGACCAGTACGAGCGCATCTCGGCCTGGCGTGCGGCCAAGCTGCCGGACGCGGTGATTCGGCGGGTGGGTTCTCTGCTCTCCTTTCCTCCTTTCTCTACGTTCTCTCTAACCCCCAGCTCGTCAACGCCACCGTCTCGCAGTCGGTGCCGTCGTCGGTGGTCACCGCGGTGCGCTCCGTCACCAAGTACTTCCTGACGGACCTCATCACCAACGCGCAAAAGGTCCAGGACGAATGGATCGCCGCCGGCAACGAGCGCCAGGCCGACAACGACTGGCCCGGGCTGGTGCTCTCGCGCGGCGAGCCCGAGGTCCGCGCGCTGTACGAGAAGCAGGCCGCGCTGGCCATCCCCGAGTGGGAGCCCGAGACCGCCGACCACATCCTGCGCGAGCCGCCCAAGGGCCCGCTGCGGCCCGACCACCTGCGCGAGGCGCTGCGCCGCTACCGCGCGTCCGTGCAGGGCCGCACCGCCGGCGCCCTGGACCTGTGGCACACGCAGCAGGGCACGGGCGTGGAGCGCTTCCCGGCCCGGACGGGGGGGCGGCGGATCCTCAAGTGAGCGCGGGCCCGATGCACGCAAAAGAACAACAGCCCCCGGGCGACAGCATCCCCAGCATCCGTCCCGCCCCAGACGACTACGGAGTGCACAGCTGGGATGTTCGCGGCATCGCTGCCGCTGGCGCCGCTGGCCATCACCGCACGCCTTGCCTGTGGTGGTATTTGCCGGTCGAGAATGGCAGCGGACGCACGGCAATCATTGGATGCCCCATGGCGTGGACGGTTGCTTGGGCATCACGCCTCATTGGCTGTCACTCTGCAGCGATTGGACAGCACCGGCCCCCCCCCTCCGTTGCAGCACACCGTTGCAGTGATAGGCCTGCCGCAGCCGCAGGGGCCATTCTATTCGTTTTCCCCCGTGCGTTTCCGTCTGGCGTGACCATAGGCCTGCATGCATGCCGCCCACTTCTCGCCCAAAGCTTCCGTTTCTCCGGCAGCGATAGTGTGCGATGCCCGTGCAGGCTAGGGGGTCTCGTTCGCTTTCTCTGCCCTTCCCACCACTTTCTCCGTCGTTCCCTTCTCTCCTGCGTGCTCTGTTGTCCGCCCTGCACTCTACCATGGCCGAGCCTTTCAACACGCCGGTCCCTGGCGCCACGCCTGTTCCCGGTGCCACTCCGATCCCCGCCTCGACGCCGCGGTCTGCGTCGCCCGTGCTCCCCATCCCGGCCTCGGGCAAACCGATCGTGCTGCACATCGGCGACGAGGTGCGGTACAACCCCGCGACGTATGCCGAGTTCACACAGGCTTTTACGGTCGTGCGGCCCAGCACGCCCGAGCGGCAGCGCCCGGCGTTCCGCGAGGCCCTGGCCAGCGGGCGCTGGGGCGCCTTCTCGGCCATCTTCCGGCCGTTCTGGGGCAGCGGCGGCGAGATGGGCCGCTGGGACGACGAGCTGATCGACCTGCTGCCGGCCAGCTGCCGGGTGTTTGCCAGTGCCGGGGCGGGCTTTGACTGGGCGGACACGGAGGCGCTGGGCCGGAAAGGTGTGTGCGGCGTGGAGGACAAGGAGAGAATGCGGACGCCGGCTAACCCCCCAGGCATCGTCTACTGCAACTCCGGCCTGGCCGCGGCCGACGCCGTGTCCGACTTTGTTGTGGCCATGGTGATCTCGACGTTCCGCCACCTGCCGTGGTGCATCCAGGCGGCGACGGCGGGGGCGTCGGCGTCGGCGGCGGCGGCGGACGCGCTGTTCGAGGCGTGCCACCGCGGGGCGACGGCGCAGTCGTACAACCTGCGCGGCCAGGTGCTGGGCATCGTGGGCCTGGGCAACGTGGGCCAGGCGCTGGCGGCGAAGCTGGGCGGCGCGGCGATGGGCATGCGCATCCACTACCACGACGTGCAGCGGCGGCCGGCGGCGGTCGAGCAGGCGCTGGCGGGCGGCGCGGGCGCCGTGTTCCACGCGACGCTGGCGGGCCTGCTGGCGGCGGCCGACTGCGTGGTGCTGTGCGCGCCGGCGCCGGCGGACGGGCGGCCGCT
>LZPB01000335.1:0-16077 GCA_001676865.1 Ceratocystiopsis minuta
CCCCCTCCGCCGCCGTCTTCGCCTCCACCCCCTCCACGTCGTAGCCCGCCGCCTGCACGGCCGCCGCCAGCGCCGCCGGCCCCGTCCCGCCCCGCGCGTCGTACGCCACGTGCGCCCGCAGCAGCACCAGCGACACGCGCACCGCCGCCACGCCGGGCACCGCCCGCAGCGCGGCCTCGACCTGGCGCACGCAGGCGCCGCAGGTGAGCCCGCGCACGGGCAGCAGGCACGTCGCCAGGGGGCGGGCGGGGCCGCTGGGGCCGCTGGGGCTGCTGGTGCCGCCGCTGATGTCGTGCGTGTCTGTCTTTTCCGGCGCGTCCGGCTCCAGCAGCCCCAGGACGGCCGTCTTCCGGGGCGCGGCCGGCCCCGTCGTCGTCGGTGCCTCAGGCAGGTCCAGCGACAGCAGGCGGTCGTGCAGGCTCACCAGCCGCCAGACAAGGTATGCAGCCACCGCACAGCAGGCCATGTTGTAGCAAAGTACCGTTGGTTACCGCTTGTATCCATTATCCATTTCCCATTTCCCGGCCGGCCGTTATAAATCAAAATCGCCAAATCGCCTTCTCCGGACAATACGAGACGCCACCCGGACACGCTAGCACAAAAGACCCCGTCTCCGCTTCCCCGCACCGTCAGAAAAAGATGACCGCGGGGAAGTGGGTCCGTCCCGCCCCCTCCTCTCAGGCCGTCGCCAGCGCTGGGGCGGCGTCGTACTCGAACGTCTCGTAGACGGTTGTGGCTGCTGGTCAGTGGGGGTCTGGACAGAGAGGACAGAACGGATGTGCACATACCCGACGAGCAGTCCAGAAACGGATACTTGGCCGCAAACGCCTTGCTCAGCTTCCACGCCCGCGTGTTGGTAAACGCCCGGCACGCCGCCGACCGCTCGCGGCCGTAGCGCGCGTCCAGCAGGCCCAGCGGCGACACCACGCTGTCGTCGGCGTCGGGCTTGTCGGCCGAGGCACGGCCGCCGTCCACCTCCGCCAGCGACAGCCCGCGCGCCCCGTAGCGGCTGTTGAAGCGCTGCACCCAGCGCCGCAGCGCGCGCACCAGCGCCTCCTCGACGGGGTCCGCGGCCCACGGCTGGAAGTCGGGGTCGTCGCGGCGGATCTCGAAAAAGACCCAGCCGGGGTCGACGGCCGACTGGGGGGCCTCCTTGGCCGTGCGGTCGCGCTCGCGCTCGCGGTCGTAGTCGTAGTCGCGCTCGCGCTCGTAGTCGCGCTCGTAGTCGCCGTCGTAGTCGCCGTCACGGTCGCGGTCGCCATCCCGGTCCCGCTCCCGGTCGCGGCTCCCCCCGTACCGCTGGTACTGGCCAAAGACCTTGACGGCAATCTGCTGGCGCGGGATCTCAATCACCGTGTGGCGCACCACGTCGCGGCACAGCGTGTCCACGTCGACGGCGCTGCCCGCCAGCAGCAGCTGGTCGCGCAGCTCCGGCCAGTTGATAAAGTCGATCGTCGGGTTGGGCACGCCGCCCGTGCCGCACTGCAGCGGCGTCGGCCGGAACGGGCTGGGCACCAGCCCGCGCGCCCCGGTCGCCAGCCGCCAGTACATGACGCGCTCCATGTAGGGGGCGCCGTTCTGTCACCGTCAGCAAGCTGGACTCTGTCAGTCGGGGAGAACAGGGAGATCAGAGAACCCACCATCCCGTACAGATACTCCTCCATGCCCGACGCCCGCGCCACCAGGTTGACCGCCGCCACGGCCACCTGCTGCGCCACCGCATCCACCGACCCCGGCCACGCCGCGCCCGCCTGCTGCTGCGCCCGCGCCATGCACCGCGTCGCCGCCTGCAGCACCTTGGTGCTGAACAAGCTGCCCGACCGCACCGTCAGCGACGGCGCCGGCGCAAACGCGCAGATGTCCCATGGCGAGGGCGACGCGAGCGGCTGCTGCTGCTGCTGCTGCTGCTGCTGCTGCTGTTGCTGCTGCTGCTGCTGCTGCTCGTCCGGCGGCGTCAGGTCCAGGTCCAGACGCAGGTCCATCGCCGCATCTGTAAAGAAGAGCGCGTCGCCCGCCGCCGCTGCCGCCGCCGCCGCCGTCGTCGGCAGCGCCAGGTCGTCCGGGAACAGGAACAGCGACGAGGGGGACGTGGCCGCCGCATCCGAGGACCGGTCGTGGGCCAGCGCCGTCGGCGACATCGCGTCCAGGTGCAGGTTCCGGCCACCGCCACCGCCGCCACCGCCATTGCCGCCGCCGCCGCCCGCCAGGGCAAAGGCCATGTCGCTCGGGCACAGTGCCTGCTCGTAGCCCGTGCCGTCCGACGGGCCGGGCGCCGCCACCGGCTGGGCCGCGTCCGCCTCAGAGGCGGCCGCCTCGATCGACGCCGCCTCTGCCGCCGCCTCGACGGCCTCCGCCGCCGGACTCTCGCTCGCCGGCGGGGGCCCGCGCCCCAGGATCGTGTCGTACACGGCGTCGTCCGCCGCCAGCGCCGCCGCGTTGCTCAGGCTCAGCAGCTTCTTGCGCAGCCGGAACAGCGCGTCTTCCAGCTGCTGGTTCTCGCGCGCCAGCTGCAGGTGCGCGTCCAGCAGCCGTGCGTACCGCTGCGCCGGGTCCGCCTCGGCCGCCGCCGACTGCATCGTCGCCAGCACCGCGTCCACGTGCCGGCTGCTCGCCGCCCGCCGCTCGCGCAGGCACTGCTGCGCGATGCGGTTCTGCGTGCGCTTGCGCGTCGCCGTGTGCGCGTTGGGGCTCGCAATCCGCTTCGCCGTGCTGCCGTCGCCGTCGCTGCTGTCCGAGGCCGCTTTCCGCTTCGTGGCTTTTCTGGGAGGCATTTTCGCTTGATTTCGCTTCGATTTCGCTTCGATTTCGCTTCGTCTCGCTTCGATCTCACTTCAATCTCACTTCGATTTTGCTGTTTTTTTGCTTTTGCTACTTTCTTTTGGAACGCTTCTTTTTTCAATATGCAGTGGAAGACGGAAAAGAGAGAAAAAGACAAAAAGACCCTTACGCTGGCCTCGGGTCCTTGTCACTCCCCGACTTCCCCGACTTCCCCGCATGGGGTCCCGTGCCCTGGTTCTTTCTAGACTAGCCCTGGTCCAGACTTGCTTGGCCGGCTTTCATTCTCCGGCGAATTCCGTTCTTCACCGTGGAACGAATGTGGGGCAAAAGTCATACAAAGGCAAAATCAATAAAGACATCAAAATAAGTCAACAGTTGAAATCACACCCATCACACCCAGTCCAACACGCCTCTACGCTCCCCGCTTCAGCACGGGGTCCACCGGCGAGTCGTCGTGGTCGCGGATGTAGTAGCTCAGATCGCCCCCCTGGGCCTCCGCCGTGCTGTGCCCGTTGCCCAGAAAGCCGAACCGGTTCGCACCCACGTCGTGCGTAAATTTCCAGTCCTCCCAGCGCGGCTCGCGCATCGCCTCCAGGTAGTGCAGCGTCGACCCGGGCCACAGCGCCAGGATCTTGCCCGACGCCGACCCGGCCTTGTACCAGGAGCGGCACGACTCGGCCCAGACTGCGGAATGTTAGCCACGGACAATGGACCAGGGGGGGGGAGGGGGCAGGGGGGGACACTCACTCGACTCCTTCATCCAGCTGTCCTTCCACTCGTTGAACTCGCGCACCGCGTCGCTCCGGACCGCAAACGACCGCAGGTTCTCCTTCTGGAACTTGGCCAGCAGCCGCACCATGTACTCGACCTCCGCCTCGATGCTGATCAGCACCGGGCCGTTGCCGATCGGGCAGTTCGGCCCCAGCGTGAACAGGTAGTTGGGGAAGTGGTCCACCGCGATGCCCAGGTACGCCTGCGGCTCATCCGCCCACTGGACGCCCAGGTCCGCGCCCGCCGCGCCGCGCAGCGGGAAGCGCGGCCGGAACGTCGTGTCAAAGCCCGTCGCGCACACCAGCACGTCCACCGGGTGCTCGCCGGCGCCGTCGTCGCAGATCACGCCCGTCGGCGTGATCTGCGTGATCTCGCCAAACACCGTCTGCACCTTGTCGTCGGCCAGGGACTCCAGGTAGTTCGTGCCCGGCGTCAGCCGCCGGCAGCCGACCGACCACTCCGGGATCAGCACCTTTTCCAGCGCCGCGTCCCCGGTCGCCGCCAGCTTCTCCCGCATCCGCGCCTCCATGTAGCCGCGCAGCTGCGCCTGCTCCGTCGACCCGCTGTGGAACACGGCAAACATGCTGTTCGACGCCGCCTCCGCCTTCTTGCGCATCGCCCGGTGCGCCTCCTTGTCCGTCGCGAACCGCTGCCGCTCCTCCTCCGTGTACGCCTGGTACTCGCCCCCCAGCGGCGGCGCCACCCACGTCGCCTCGCGCACAAACGTCACCAGCCGGCCCACCTGGTCCTTGATCGCCGGCAGGATCTGGATCCCCGACGACCCGTTGCCGATCAGGCCCACCGTCTTGCCCGCCAGGTCCAGCCCGCCGCCCTCCGCGCTCGCCTCCGGCCACGCCGCCGAGTGCACCAGCGGGCCCTTGAACGTCTTGATCCCCGGGATCGGCGGGAACCGCCACGCGTTCAGGATCCCGCCCGCGTTGATCAGCACCCGCGCCGTGTGCGTGCTGCGCGTCCCCGCCGCCAGGTCCGCCACCTCCACCCGCCACTCCGCCGTCGCGTCGTCCCACTGCGCGCCCACCACCTGGTGCCGCAGCCGGATGTACTTGTCCAGCCCGTGCCGCGTGCTGAAGTCGCGGAAGTACGCCTGGATCTCGCGCGCGCTGGCGTAGTTGGCGCTCCAGTCCGTCTTCGGCTCAAAGCTCCACGTGTAGTTGTGGCTCGGCACGTCGCACGCGCATCTGGTCTGGTCAGCGCGGGAGCCGGAGCAAAGATGAGCACGGCCGAACCTACCCTGGGTACCGGTTCTCGTACCACGTCCCCGACACCTCGGCGTTCTTCTCAAACACCTCCAGCGACAGGTCGTCAAACTGCCGCTGCAGCTTGTACGCCAGCAGCAGGCCCGACGCGCCCGCGCCAATCACAATCACCGACAGCGTGCGCTTCGGCGTGTAGATCGGCGACAGGTGCGCATGGCCCGTCGGTGGCGTCGTCTTGCCAGACAATTCGGTAGAGCCCATGGTGTCTGTCGCTGTCGAGAAGAATACAAGAATACAGACGGAAACAAGAGAATCGTTTCGCTTGCTTTTGCCTCTTCTTTTCCATCAAATACAGCACATGTCGACTGCTTTATTCTCTCTTCTTGTCCAAAACCCCTGTAGAAACGGTCCTGTGCCACGAATGAAGGCAGTCATCCTTTTCTGACATCTCTTTGCTGCAACCCCAGACCTTCTCCAACGGAGGCAACAAGTCCCACTCGCTGGTCAGGCATACGAGTGCTCGTACTCACAAAGATCATTCCGGTCCGTATCTCCTCTGTCGCTGTCTCTGATAACATACGAGTACGAGTATACGAGTAGGCTGTCATCAATACGTACTCTTTCTCCGTTCACTCTTTCTCCGTTCATAGCATGATCGCTAGAATTCTAGAAACGATACACGAGGTCGACAAAAAACAAATCAACCACTCGGAGCGATCCCAAGCAAAAACAGCAACAGTCAGCAGTATCAAACTCAAGACTACTCGTAAAGGAAAAAAAAAAGATATACCGAAAAATGAAATATTCAAAGAAAGTGAGAGTATTCTGGCTCATCGCAAAGAGAAGTTGATAAATACGGTCCCGTGAACCGGAGTCACGTGCATCTAGATTTCACGGTCACGTGGTATGGAATTTGTCACTGGTCACGTGTAGTAAAATGCCCGCTGGTCCCGGTAATAATGACGCAACAACCGCGTTGCTGTGATCCTACCTACATCCCGTCCTCATTCTGCCATGTTCGTGCTCGCCACATTGCCCTTCAAAACCACGGATTTCAAAGGACTCAGAAACGATCAGTTTTCATGCACCTGGCCCTTTTTAAGGAAAACTCCCCCAAAACGGTCACGTGCACTCAACGGTCGCTTACACGTGACCTCCCCGGGCGTCCGAGGGCCTGTGGCGACGTGGGGCCGTCGTGCTGGCGACTCTAGCCGAACCAATAGGACGCCGTTCCTGCGATTTCCTCAGTACCTTCTCGAATTTTTTAGAGAGCTGGGGGGCAACGGAAAAATGGGGTCGAGAAGCAAAAAAATATAGCCAAAAAAAGCTCCTCCATAAAATCTTTGCTCTTCTACCCGTCCATTACTCTCTCTCTGCACTCCCCTTCCCCCTCTCCCTGATACGCATACTCTCGGCGCATCTGACGCATCCTCCTCCCGTTTGCTTCGCTGTCCCCCACACCCGCCATCACCATGCTGGCCTCCCGTCTTTCCAGAGCTGTAAGTCCGATCCCGAACGGGCCGGCCGTGGCCATCTTGGCTGCCGTGGCCGGTCGTCCCTCTCCCTCTTCCCTGTGCTAACGCACCCAGCTTCCCCGGGCATCCGCAGCGGCCGTGCGCCCTGCTGGCATGATGCGCGCCGGGATGCTGCGCCCGGCCTTTGCCCGCTTCGAGTCCACCTCGTCGGACGAGAAGGTCAAGGGCTCCGTCATCGGTATCGATCTCGGTATGTATTCCCGGTCTCTGTGTTCCTCGTGGCCGACAAGACAACACTAACACAACATCTACAGGTACCACCAACTCTGCCGTTGCCGTCATGGAGGGCAAGGTCCCCAAGATCATCGAGAACTCCGAGGGTGCGCGGACAACGCCGTCCGTCGTGGCCTTCACGGAGGACGGTGAGCGGTTAGTCGGCGTGGCCGCCAAGCGCCAGGCCGTCGTCAACCCGGAGAACACACTGTTCGCCACCAAGCGGTTGATCGGCCGCAAGTTCACCGACGCCGAGGTCCAGCGCGACATCAAGGAGGTGCCGTACAAGATTGTCCAGCACACCAACGGCGACGCCTGGGTGTCGTCGCGCGGCAACACCTACTCGCCGTCGCAGATCGGCGGCTTCGTCCTGCAGAAGATGAAGGAGACCGCCGAGGCCCACCTGAGCCGGCCCGTCAAGAACGCCGTCGTCACCGTCCCCGCCTACTTCAACGACTCGCAGCGCCAGGCCACCAAGGACGCCGGCCAGATTGCCGGCCTCAACGTCCTGCGTGTGGTCAACGAGCCGACCGCGGCCGCGCTGGCCTACGGCCTGGAGAAGGAGGCCGACCGCGTCATTGCCGTCTACGATCTGGGCGGCGGCACCTTTGATATCTCCGTCCTGGAGATCTCCAACGGCGTGTTTGAGGTCAAGTCCACCAACGGCGACACCCACCTGGGCGGCGAGGACTTCGACATCTACCTGGTGCGCCACCTGGTGGAGCAGTTCAAGAAGGACTCGGGCATCGACCTGTCGGGCGACCGCATGGCGATCCAGCGCATCCGGGAGGCGGCCGAGAAGGCCAAGATCGAGCTTTCGTCGTCCCAGCAGACCGACATCAACCTGCCGTTCATCACGGCCGACGCGTCGGGCCCCAAGCACATCAACACCAAGCTGACGCGCGCGCAGCTGGAGAAGATGATGGACCCGCTCATCAGCCGGACGGTCGAGCCCGTGCGCAAGGCGCTCAAGGACGCCAACCTGCAGGCCAAGGACATCCAGGAGGTCATCCTGGTCGGCGGCATGACGCGCATGCCCAAGGTGTCGGAGTCGGTCAAGAACATCTTCGGCCGCGACCCGGCCAAGTCGGTCAACCCCGACGAGGCGGTGGCCATTGGCGCCGCCATCCAGGGCGCCGTGCTGTCGGGCGAGGTCAAGGACCTGCTGCTGCTGGACGTGACGCCGCTGTCGCTGGGCATTGAGACGCTGGGCGGCGTGTTCACGCGCCTGATCAACCGCAACACGACGATCCCGACGAAGAAGTCGCAGGTCTTCTCGACCGCGGCCGACTTCCAGACGGCGGTCGAGATCAAGGTGTACCAGGGCGAGCGCGAGCTGGTCAAGGACAACAAGCTGCTGGGCAACTTCCAGCTGGTGGGCATCCCGCCGGCGCACCGCGGCGTGCCGCAGATCGAGGTGACGTTTGACATTGACGCCGACTCGATTGTGCACGTGCACGCCAAGGACAAGTCGACGAACAAGGACCAGTCGATCACGATTGCGTCGGGCTCGGGCCTGTCGGACTCGGAGATCCAGCGCATGGTTGACGAGTCGGAGAAGTTCGCCGAGCAGGACAAGGCGCGCAAGGACGCCATCGAGGCCAGCAACCGCGCCGACAGCATCCTGACCGACACCGAGAAGGCGCTGACCGACCACGCCGACAAGCTGGACAAGGCGGAGGCCGACCAGGTGCGCGAGAAGATCACCGAGATGCGCGAGTTCGTCTCCAAGATCCAGTCCGGCGACAGCACCGCCACCGCCGAGGAGATCAAGGCCAAGATCGACGACCTGCAGAACGCTAGCCTGAACCTGCTCGACAAGGTGCACCGCGCCCGCGAGGAGCAGGCGCAGCAGCCGAGCGAGCCGGCCGAGGGCGAGAAGAAGGACGAGAAGAAGGACGCATAAGGGACGCGCGCGCGGCCGGTCTTGACACCACCCCGTCTACAGGCGAAAGAAGCACGATTTGATTTGTCTGGTTTCGACTTTTGAATGTGTCTTCTCTCTTTTCCTGCGCCCTCTCTTTCCCGTCTCTCGCCTCCGCCTTCTCCATCCTCCTCCTCCTCTCTTCTTTCTCCTTTGTATTTACCTCCCCTCATGTACTCTTTATCTACTCTCATGATTTCCTCTCTGTTATATCCTCCTTTTTTCAAAGCTTTTTACGTCGATTGATGCGTTGGGACGGGTTGGTTTCGGGTATCGAACCGCATGAACAACAAGAAAAAAAGAAGGACAGCAGAAGGAGGATCTGAAAGACAGCAGCGGCGTTCTGAGCATTCGAAAACGAGGGTTTTGTTTTTCTGTCTTGGCCTTTCCTATGCTGCTGGGCTGGTCGAGTGGCTACTGCTTTCTGTCTTTTCTTGTTATTTGCGTGGTTTCATCGGTTTGAAAAAAAAGGCTTCACAGATTTATATAACCATATAAATAATAGACATATCCCCGCTCAAACCACTCTCAGAAACACTGTCATTTTATTGTCTGCCCTCGAGAACGCCTCCTGTGCTTGAGACAAACACCACACATGCAACTTCTGCTGGCTCCGTCCCTTCAAACTCACACCTTTTGATTCCCCAAAAGTGACCAGCCCGAGTAGCTCACCGACCAAAGCCAAACCAGCCGCGCTTCTGCGCTGGCTGCGCCTCCTGCGGCTGCCCGGTCTGCTTCGCCGCCGCCCCGGCATCGTTGCCCGCCGCCGTGCCGGCACGCGCACCGCCGGCCGCCGCCGTCGCCTTGTCCGGGTAGGCAATGTAGTTCCAGGCAATGTCGAGGAAGATGGGCTTGACCGGCATGGGCTCCAGCCGCGGCGGATAGGCCACGACGTGGGCCAGGTCGACCGGCGCCGCCGGGTAGGTGCCGAGGAAGCCGGACAGGGGCAGCGGCGGCGCCGACTGCGCGCCGGCCTGCGCCTGCTGCTGCTTCTGCTGCGTCTCAATGTCCACCAGCGCGCGCGCGCGCTGCAGCTCGTCCTGCAGCAGGCCCTCCAGGAACCGGACGTCGGCCGCGGCCACGTGGATGCTGCGCAGCGGCGACGTCGCCGCCTCGGGGGCCGCCTCGTCCACCTTGGCCAGGACCGGCGCGGCCTCGGCGGACTGCTTATAGCCGTGCTTGACGAGGGCCAGCGCGTTGGCCGCGTTGCCCGCCACGGTGTGCGAGCGAGCAATAGCCAGAGACCTGCAGATAATGTGAGTGGAAGCCCAGGAAGACATGGAAGGAAAAAACGCACTTCAAGGCAGTAAAGTACTGCGAGGTGGCGTCCAGCTGCTCGGTCAGCTCCGCGTCGGCCGCCACACCCGGCAGTTCCTTGATGGACTCCAGGCTCTGCAGCGTGCCGTCGTACAGGACGACCTTCTCCTTGAGCCGTGCGATGAACCGACCGGGTGCTTCTGGCCGGGCAGTCGCTGCTGCGCCCGTGTCTGCGGACGCCTTCCGCTTGCGGGCCTTCTTCGCCGTGGCATCGAGGTGCGTCTCGGCGCCGTCGTGCGGTCCCGTCAGGACCCGGTTGCGGCCAATGCGGTCGCTGATCATCTCGTAGCTGGCCACCGTCCGCGCAATGTACAGCACCTGCATGTTCGGGTCGCTCTGCGACAGGCCTTCGCTGCGGAGGTCGTCGATGGCGGCCTTGGTCGCATCGACGGCGTCCTGGCTGGCCGTCAGCACGTCGTCGTACGCGGCCGCCATGTCCCTGGGCGCCATGCGCGCGCCGCCGGCCGCGAGCCGCGCCGCCAGCCGCGCCTTGGCCACGTCCAGCGCCGCCCACGCCGACGCAATGGCCGCGTCTTCGACCTGGATCGCGCGCGCGCGCCACGTCAGCGTCCGCGTGGAGGCGACGACGCCGCCGCCGCTGTCGGCCTCGGTGTCCGCTGTGGCCGCGGCCGTCGTCTTGGGCTGCAGGATGGCGGGATCGATCTCGTTGACGGCCGCAACGACCGTGCCGCTGGTCTTATCGTCGGCGCCGAGCAGCGCCTCGCGCGCAATGATCGGGATCGGCTTCGACCGCGGCATCTTGAGCTGGTACGCGGCGTAGCGCAGCGACGGCTCAATGGTGTCCGCGAGCAGGTCGCGGAAGACGTCGGCGCGCGCAGGCGTCCGCGACAGCGCGCTGTACACGGCCCACACGGTCGCATAGCTGACCAGACACGGCGCCCAGGCCTGCTTCTCGAACGCGGCGGCGCCGCGCAGCAGCGCCGCGTAGGCGCGGGCCTCGAGGCGGTCGGTGTCCGTGGCGCCGCTGGCGGCGTCCTCCAGGACGAGCGCGAGGCCCTCGGCGTACCGGGCGGCCTTGTCGAGACGCGACACAATGTGCGAGCGCGTGTGACCGGTGATGCTGCCCTTCTTACTGGCGGCATGGGCGGCCTTCATGGCCATGGCCTGGGCATACGCGCGCTCGGCCGTGAGCAGCTGCAGACGGGCGTAGCTGGATGGTCAGCACGCTGGAAACCGGCATGAGAAGAAAATAAAAACGAAACGTACTCCGCATCTTCAGCAACCTGCTCGGCCGTGGCAGCGTTTGCCCGGTGGTTGTACTTGCCCCGGTGCCGCGTGGCCACGTGAAGCCTCTTGCGGCAGCTGAGCAGGCGGTGGGCCAACTGGGTCCGGTAGGTGCTGTAGTCGCCGTACAGCAGCGCCTTGTTGCGCGCCGCGACGACGAACTGGGTGATGTCCATGGCTGCGTCCTTTCTCCTTTTTCTTTCCTTCTTGTTTCCGTCTTTGTTTCCCTGGACGGTCGGCGATGCTCGTCCACACGGCGACTGGCAGACTTCCGGCAACACAGAAACCCGTACTCGCTGCAGGCAGGTGTCGTCGTGTGCTGACCGTGCGTGTTCTTCTCCCGCTGCAGCGTTGGTGTGGGGTTGCGGCGTCCCGGTCTGCCACGATGCTATTCGAAGTCGTTAAAAGAACGTTTTTTACTGCTACTTGCGTCCCCCCCCCACCATGGAGAATTTGCAGTGTGTGCGGTTGGTGGCTCCTGCCCGTTGTTCAGCGGGGCCATGCGCTGGAACAGGCAGGCGCGGATCATCCTTCGACCGCTCCGGCGCGAAGCTCTCCAACGAACGGAACCACTGGCATTGGCAGAATTGGCAGCAAGAAAAAAAGCTAAAATAAAGTAAGGAAAACAAACAGGCCACCACGACGTCCGTACCTCGACCGGCAACAGCTCTCGGTTATTGGGTTCCAGGCCTTTATGACTGACCGATTCGATTCTGTGGCTTGTTTGAAAGAGGCTAGCCCGTGCCATCCCACCCTGTCGAACTCGACACTGCGCCCTCATCCGAACGAGGCCTCTCTCGGACAACACTCTTTTCGAATTCAAATCCCTCTGGCCACAACTCCGTGGTACTCCGACAAAGCTTTCGCCGTCAGACCTGCGGCTCCCAGCTGGCACAAGCACGCCTAGGAACGGCCATGATGCTTCCCTGACCCAACAACACCCACCATCCTCCCTCCGACGTCCCGACCCAACACACTTCCTCTGGCCCGTGGTTGCCATGCCGCCGCTGGACCGCACGGCTGCCGGTCTGGAGCCATGCAGTCTTCAGCGGCTTCTGCCAACAGGGGTGGTGCCCACGCGAGCGCTCCAAGCGTCATTTTGGCGGCAGGGCACGCCCGAAGCTGACCGAGCCGGCGCTGGCATGTCGACAAGGCCCCCGGGGGACTGCTGCCTCGACATGTTTACGGCAAATCACTTTGCCGTCGTTCCGCCTCTCCACGCGTCGACCTTTCTGCTGGATTTCCTGTATCCGCGGGGGACCCTGACGTACATGCGTAAGCTCTCCGCCGGGGTCCTGGGCCGGAGGCGGCGGGCGCCAGCAGATGCCGCGGAGGCTGCAGCAGCCGCAAAGGCGAGTGCCGTTGCGCAGAGACGCTTGGCTCCGGCCGGCAGTGCACACGCCTTTACTTCCTCGTCGAGGAGTAGGACCCACGACGATGTGGCGTCTGATGCCAAGGACGACGACGCGGAAGGGCAGGAGCAGCGCTCGCCAGCCTCGGCGAAGGACACAGTGGTCTCGGAGAAGCTGCGGGAGATTCTGGAGCTGCAGCCTGCATCCGGGGAGGCGACCGTTTTTGACCGTGCCTGGGCGCTGTTCAACGAGCTCGGCCCCGGGGCGGACCGAGACGAGCTGGCGTCCCGGGTGCTTGTGTTTCTGACGCGCTCCCGGCGACAAACAGAAGCCCAGCGGGCGCTGCAGATTTTCGACGGTCTGGATCCCGAGCAGTGGGACGCGGATGCCGTCACGGGCGCGATCAAGTCCCTGCTGCTGCTGCGGAACCGGCCCGACGCCGTGGCCCTTTTCCGGCGCAGCCTGGCCACCAAGCCGTGGGCGCTGCCTACGCCAGCGCCGGGCTTCGGCGTTTTGGTGGCCAGCGTCTTGCAGACGTCGTCCTGGGACCTCCTCTCGCAGCTGTGGGCCGACTACAAGCAGAAAACCGGCCTGGCTGATGTGGCCGCCGTCGAGCTGCAGGACCTCGTGGCCGAGGCCAACCTCTCGGAGCTGTTGCGGCGCTTTTCTGACTACCTGGGCATTGCCGTTCTGCAAGACCCCGAAGCGCGTTCGGCCGAAAACGGGGAGGGCACCGAGGCCGAGAAGACGGCCGGGGAAGGCCTTGAGAAAGAGGTTCTGAGAGGCGAGCAGGCGCAGCCGCCGAATGGCGACGACAAGGAGGCCAACGTTTATGCAGAACCCGTGGACCCGGAGCGCGAAGCGCTGAAACCGCTGCACAAGTCGATCCTGGAGGCCTCGCTGCACCGGCTGGACCCGGCGGAGACGTTTCGGTTTGTGCGGCAGCTGCAGAACCCGCGGATATACGAGAACTTTATCGAGCTGGCGGTCGGCAGCAAGAACCGGGCGCTGGCGGCGCTGGCGTACTCGGAGTACCGGCTGCTGCCGCGGTACCGGCCGCGCTACACGACGCTGGTGAGCATGGTGCGCGACGTGTACTACCCCGACGACGCGCGCGGGATGGAGAACGTGCTGCGCGACTGGTACAACATCCACGAGGGCCTGAGCTACTGGGGCTACCAGAAGTTCCTGGCGTTCTACGCGATGCGCGGCAACGTGACGGCGGTGTACCGGCTGTGGAACGAGTTCACGGAGGCGTTCCCGTCGGCGATCCAGAACGGCGAGGACACGTTTGCGCACCTGCTCAAGGTGCACGCGGTGCGCGGCGACCTGGCGCAGGTGGAGCAGGTGTTTGGCGAGATCCAGGGCAAGTACGGGGTGGCGCCGAACATCATCTGCTGGAACATCCGGCTGCACATCCACGTGGAGCGGGGGCGGTACGACAAGGCGATGGCGGTGTTTGAGGGGCTGTGCGCGGCGGTGGCGCCGGACGACTACAGCTTCGGGACGATGATGGCGCTGGCGGGGGGCCGCGGCGACCTGAACCTGGTGCTGGAGCTGTACGGGCTGGCGCGGGCGCAGGGGGTGCGGGTGACGGAGGCGATGCTGGACCCGGTGGTGGAGGCGTACTGCCAGAACGACCGGTACGCGGAGGCGGAGCGGCTGTGCGTGGCGACGACGCGGGAGCGGGCGGCGGCGGGGGCGCCGTACACGGCGCTGTGGAACACGCTGCTGCTGCACCACGGGTTCCGGCAGGACCTGGCGACGGTCAACCGGCTGCTCAAGACGATGACGCGGCTGCACGTGGCGTACGACGAGGGCACGTACAGCGCGCTGCTGTTCGGGCTGGCGCGGTGCCGGCAGCCGCGGCGGGCGCTGGAGCTGCTGCGGGCGGCGCAGGACGAGGGCCTCTTCCGGCCGACAGCGCACCACTACATGCTGCTGATGATGGCGTACCTGCGCAACAAGCAGCCGCAGCGCGCGCTGCAGGTCAACCGGCTGATGCACCACCTGGGCTTCCAGCGGTCGAGCCAGCAGATCCAGATGGTGATCAAGGCGTTCAGCCAGTGGCAGGATTTCCCCAAGGGGTACGGGAAGGGGGGGGCGTCGGCCGGCAGCGACGGGGCAGGGACGACGACGACGACGACGACGACGACCGGGACTGCGGACGACGCCGCCGAGACCAGCCGCGTCGACCGGCGCGAGCTGTTTGCCAAGGCGCTGCGCGAGTTCCAGCGGTCGCTGGCGGGCACGGCGGACCAGGCGCTGGACCGCGAGGCGGCGCGGGTGCACCTCGGGGCGGTGCGGCGGTTCTCGTTTGTGGTGTTTATGCTGGCGCAGGCGCGCGACTTTGCCGGCGTGGAGGAGGTGATGCACCTGTACCGGACGGTGATCGCGCCGGAGGAGGAGGAGGGCAAGGGCCAGGCGGCCGAGGGCGACGACGAGGCGGCGCGGGCCCGGCTGCCGCTCAAGCTGTGCAACGCGCTGATGCTGTCGGACTACTACGAGGGCCGCTTCGACCGGGTCAAGGAGATGTGGCAGCACGTGCTGGCGCGGACGCGCGACATTGCCCGGCCGCACACGCTGCAGGAGACGAAGCTGGCGTCGATTCTGGGGGGGGGTGGCGACAAGCAGGCGGCGGCGGCGGCGGCGGCGGCGGCGGCGGCGGCGGCGACAGAGGCACCGGCGGCGGCAGAGACACCGGCGCGGCCGGCCGTGGTGGCCAAGCTGCGGTACGGGCTGACGGACCCGCTCAAGACGATGCAGCGGCTGCACGCGGCGGAGCGCGACGCGGACGGGCTGGTGCGGCTGGTGCAGGGCGACGTGCTGGCAAACGGGTTTGCGCTGGACAGCAAGAACTGGAACTTTTACGTGCAGAACCTGGCGCGGCTGGGACGCACGGCGGACGCGTTTGCCGTGTGCGAGCGCGAGCTGATGGGGCAATGGAGCGGCTTTGCCGTGATCCGGGCGCGGCGGCAGCCGACGGGGGGGGCCAGCAGCAGCAGCAGCAGCAGCAACGGTGCCGGCGACGGCGGCCCTGGGAGCGACGGCCCCTTCCAGCGCGAGGCCCCCGGTACCGGCCCCGGCCCCGGCCCCGGCTTCGGCCCCGGCGCCGACGGTCGCAGCCGGCGCCCGTCGCGCGCGCAGCTGCTGCGCGAGAGCGCGCCGCGCTACAACCGGCCGATGACGTACACGTTCATGGTGCTGGCCAAGGCGTTCATGGAGCTGGAGCGGGCGGCGGCGTGGTCGTCGGCGGCGGAGCGGCAGTACGCGGGGCTGCCGGCCAAGTGCCCCAAGACGGTGCAGGCGGTGCGCACCATGGTCCGGCTCAACTCCCGGCTGGAGGGACAGGTCTTTGGCGGCGAGGGCGGGATGGAGGGCAACGGCAGCGAGTGGCCGGTGCTGTAGACGAACTTGCATAGACATCTCCACGAAGCATAAGCATTAGACGGTTGTTATTTCTTTTGATATTTTGTCTGTTTGATGTCATCGTAAGACAGAGAAATTACTAAGAGCACCGTCCGCCAGCCGTCCCGGATCACTCGTCCGCCGCCCCCTCGCCCCCCGGCCGCGACGTCCGCACGTCCAGCGACCGCAGCCGCTGCGACAGCAGGCCCTCGGCCGCCGCGCTGCCGCTGCTGCCGCCGTAGCCGACGTCGCCGCGCCGCAGCTTCCGGTACGCGGGCGGCACGCCGGCCGCGCCGTCGTCGGCGGCGGCCTCCCCG
>LZPB01000336.1:0-15932 GCA_001676865.1 Ceratocystiopsis minuta
CGCGCCGCCGCCTGCGCCGCCGCCCGCGCCGCCGTTCTTGTTCACGCGGTTCGGGTACTGCAGCACCAGCAGCTTCTGGTGCGCCGGCAGCGGCGGCTTCAGAAACACGTTGTAGCGGGCGACCACCGGGTCGGGGTCCGCGCCATCGTGGTCGGCCGAGCTCATGGTTCTGTTGTCCTAGACTCTTGTCTGTCCAAGAGTGTGTTCGCGGGAGACAACAACGCCTGCCCAAAAAAAAAGTAGCACTGGTTGTCGCCCACCTTGTAAATTTCATCAGCCAAAATCGTCATATATGGATACATGCATATATAAAGACAGACGGATGTATATTCGGCTACCGGGGCTCTGCCAACTTACACGGTCACCGCAGACGCTTTTGCTTTGTTTTCCACGTTCTCTCGTGTGCTTTTCAATCCAAATCCATAGCTCGCTATTCTACATTCAGTACCCCGGCCACCCGATGCTACTGGCCGTCTTGGCCGACGAGCTGCTGCCGCTGAGCGGCCGCACCCCGCCCGCCGTCTTGCCAGCCTTGCCGTTGCTCGCCTTGCTGTTGCCGCTGCCAGTGTTGCTGCCGCCGCCCTTGTGGAAGATGCTGCGCGCCGCCCAGCCCGACTTGGTCGAGCGGACCGACGGCGCGGCACGGGACGCCTGCTGCAGCGTGCTCGTGATGATGTGCGACTGCGGAAACACGCCGAAGCGGCCCTTGCTGTTGGTGCCGGCCCAGCACCAGTGGTCGGCATAGAGACACTGCACGTTGGAGATGACCTCGCCCTTGTCAAAGGTCAGCCAGCTAGGCGCCCGCTTGCGGTCCTTGTCCTTGTCCTTGTCCTTGTCCTTCTTGTCCACGTCCGGCTTCCACCGCCACCGCGCCACCACGCTCATGCCGCTGCTGCTGCTCTCCATCGGCAGCTCGTTGGGCTGCGGCATCTGGATGCGCACCAGCCGCGCCGGGAACGCCCCGGCCACCCCGCCGTGCCAGCCCACGCACCACTTGCCCTCCCACTCCACGGGGAACACCACCCCGACGATGCGCGCGCCCGCCAGAAACGGCAGCAGCTCGGTCATGTGCACGCTCGGGCTGATGCTGCAGCTGCTGCTGTTGCTGGACACCTCGCCCGTCCCCAGCGGTGGCGGCCGTGCCAGCGGCTTTTCGTCGTTCCACTGCATGTGGTCTTGGGTCGCCACAGCGACGGCGGACTGGGCGGCCACGTACGCCGGCACAGGCCATGGCAGGGCCTCCGGACTTGGAAAATGCAGGTCGAAATCGTTGTCGTCCGGATCGCCGTCGTCGTCCTTGCCCTCGCCCTCGCCATTCTCCTTGTCGGCGCCGCCTCCGTCGCCGCTCTTTTTCTTCCTCCCCTCCCCGTACACCACGGTGACCCCTGACAGCCGCGGCAGCGGACGTGGGTGGCGGGCTATGTGCAGGATCAACTCGTTGACGCTGGTGAAGACGGTGGCGTCGCCCTCGTGGGGTGTAGCGCCGCTTTCGGCGCAGAAGAGGCACCCGTACATGCTGTCGGCCTGGCGTTGCGCCGACAGATGCTTGGCCATATGCGACTTGTACAGCAGGCGCAGGCGAAAGCGCACGCCGGACTTGTTGAAGGTGGCCTCGGCTAGATTGCGGTCAGTTGGTGATGGCCGTCTTGTCTCGATGGTCTGCACTTACGCTGCTTCTCCTTGTCCAGCCGCACTTCGCTGTAGCTGTGCGCGTAGCCGCAGCCAACGCAGCGGCCAATGCTTCTTTGCCGGTTCTGGGAGTGTGAGAAACGAGAAGACAAGAGGGGGATTAAACAAAAAGAAAAGGAGAACATACCCCGACGAAGCCAGATGTCAGCTCGATCCCCCGCCAATGGCCCTGTCCCCGGCATGCAGTGGCACCTGCACAGAACCCGCCCATCCGTCGAAACGAGCTCTGGGGACCGATGCTGCAGTCGGGCTCGCGCACTTCGTGGTGCGAAAACGGCATATCGGGTTCCAAGACGGTCGTCGTGGCTTCGTCCACAGACGGCCGCCGCTCGGTCGACAACGGCTCTTTGGTTGGTAACCCGTTCTGCTCAATCTCCTGGGTATGGTTGTGGTCGTAGTTGCGGTCGTGGTCTTGGTCGGGCTCGTGGTTGTGCACGGGCTCCGGCACGGGTGGCGCCTGCGTCGGCTTCTGCACCGGTGCCGGCTCCAAGTGCACGTCGGGATCTGCATCCGACTCGGGCTCCGTCTGTTCGAGCACGTCCGTCTCGTACGGCGTCAGGACGGCCTGTGCTGTTTTGGGTCGCAAGGACGAGAGGGGCAGTTGGATCGGCGGCATCACCGGCGACGGCGAAAACTGGATGACGTCCTCGAAGCGGTTGCCCGCGGCCATGGCGGACGGCACCGACGCCGAGATGGGCGGCGCGATGAACGGCAAGACTGGCGCATAGGAGGCGTCCTCGGACTCGTACGAAGTCGAGAAGAAGGATGTGCGCGCGTCCGTCAGCAGGGGGCTGCCCGCCACGGAGGGCGAGGACGCCGTTGTGGCTGCTGTCGTGGCTGTCCCCCCTGTGGAGAGTGCGTACGGCTGCGACAGCATGCTGCCTACCGAATCGGCCGACATGGTCGTGTCGCGCGACGCCCGCGCCCGCGCAAGAGACGCGCGTGACCGGGTGGCGGCGGCGCCGCCGCCGCCGCCAATGCCGCCGTTGAGTCCGTTCTGCTGGCGCGCCACCCACGCCGTCGTGGCAGACGTGCGCGGCTGGGCCGGGCCACCGCTGGTGCTCATGTTGCCGGCCGGCGACGACGTCCGCGAATACCGCTCGGTGTCCGTTCCGGGGGTCGGGGAGCCGCCGGGGGATGCGGGCGCGCCGGTCGACCGCGCTGCTGCGCTCTGTGTGCTGATGCGCCGGACGCCGCGCGCGGCCGGTGGCGCGTGGCCGCTGTACTGCCGGCTGGCATGGCTGCTGGGCGGAACGACGGGGAACATGTTGCCGGCTTCTGGGCTGTGGCTCATGTCAAAAAAGGCGTCGTCGTCCAGCACGACGGCGGCATCGCCGGGCGGTGCCGTGTTGCGCACATGGGCGCGGCCGTGGCCGTGGTTTTGAGTGTGGGTGGTTGCCGTCTTTGCCGACGCGGGCCGGCGGGCCAGGCTGCTCGACCGGGGTGCGTTCTCGTGTTGTAAGTTTGTGGGGATGGGCGGGATGGGCGGGATGGACGAGGTCGGTGGCATGGACGGCGGTGGTGGTAAGGATGAGAGAGGCGGCATCGGTGGTCGTGGGGGGAGGGGCGGGAACAGCTTGAGGTTTCCGCGGACAGGGGGAGCCGGGGACAAGGGTGACGGCGACGGCGACGTCGAAGGCGGAGATGCTGCTCGTTCGCGGTCCTCTGCCGGTGCTGTGGCCGGGCGGCCGGCAGCGTCGTACCCGACGGGCAGCGCGAGCTTGAGGCGCTTCGCGTGGTTGATGACGTCGAGGGCGAAGGCGCGCGTGGCGGCCTGCAGCTCGGCGAACTTGTCGGCGTCAAAGGTGGCGGGCTCGATGTAGTCCTCGAAGTCGTAGAGCAGGTCCTCGAGCCGCCGGCGCTTGGCCTCGATGTCGTCTGGGGGGTCAGTCAGGAGGAGTCGGAAGAACGGACAGGGGACGGACGCACCCTTCTGCAAGATGGCCTCCTTGAAGGCATTGCCGTACTTGGCGACCTGGCCGCCCCAGACCGGCTGCAGCCGCTTCAGGGCCCGCTCGCCCTCGCGCACGAGGGCGGTGCCGGCGCGGGCGAGGGCGTCGGCGTCGGCATCGTGGGCGTTGGCTACGGCTTCACGACCCCGCTCGACGACCTCTTGGAAGGGACGGATGATGAGCTCCTCGGCGGGAAGACCCATGGCCGTGGCGGGGGACAAGATCGGGAACGAGAACGGGACAGAACGAGTGGAAGACGAAGAGAAACGACGCCGAAGACAAAAGAGGAAGCAGAGACGACGTGGGGAGGCGGCGATCGGGATCTTTGGTGCTCCGGACGTGCTGGCAAGCGACGATCCCAGAGAAGAGGCCAGAAGGAAAAAGCAAAACGAGGCGCTTGGCCAGGCCGTTGCCGGTATATAATACAAGCGCGGCCGCTGGGGAATGTCGCAATCGCGCGCCGTGCTGGGCAGGGGCAGTCTTACGAAGACAGATGCATGCATGCCCCCGGGTCGCTCTCCCCCCCTGTCCCTACACCAAGCAGGCGACACCCGACTCAAAAGAGAAGGTGTGTTGGCGGCGGTGGAGCGTGCTGGGCAACCTTATGCAGGCGCCGGGTGCGACCAGCCAAAGACGGGGTGATCCCCCCATGTGTTCCTTCTGGAACGGGCGTAGTGGCAGGCGTTCCTTCCGCGATAGAGGACGCCCCGGCACGCCCTGGCGGCAGGGGCAGGCGAGCTCCTGCCCGCTCGGCACGGAAGTAGTTTGTATCGTACCCGCAGCGCAGGGGGGGTCCCGTCACCGTTTGAAAATGTCCGTGCGGCCAAAAGGGCCGGGCGTGCAGGGCGATAGGCGTTTTTGGCAAGGGCGGCCTTCGTATGAGGAAGGCACCAGAGCGAAATGGAGGAAAGCATGGGGGCAAGTGGAGGAAGCCAAGCACCCCAAGCACCAACAAACACGAACACGCGGGAAATGCCCGCAGAGAAGATGAGAAAACGAAACAGGAAAGAAAAGGAAATGAAATGACACAAGCCACAATGGCGACGCGGCACACACGAACCCCTCTCGGCTTCGCTGCCACCTCGGCCGTCCTTCCCTGCAACCATAGCATTCTACAAGGTGTGTTCGGGCCGTTGGAAACTCGGGACGGCGTCAGCGCTGGCTCGTGGTATTGCTTTTACCCCGTCCCAGCGCTGTGCTGGGCGCCTAGTGGCAGCCCGGCCCGTGGAACGGTCCAGGACAGGGGTGCCGGCGGGGTTTCTTTTTTTTCCCGGCTCTTTTTCCCGGGAACCTTATAGGTGGCTTTTCGCCGGGCGGCCGCGTGGTGAGGGGAAAGAGGGGAGGGTGAGAGGAAGAGGGGAGAGGGAGAGGGGAGAGTGAGAGGGGAGAGTGAGAGGAGGAGAGGAGGAGAGAAGAAATTAGAATATAGGAGAAGAACGAGAAGGAGAAGAAAGGAAATTATAGTGTCCGTAAATTGGTGGCCACGCGCGGAGGCTCCGAATTGCTTTACGTACTCAGCGGCACGTGCACCCGCGCCGTTCAGCCCCAGACCGTGTTGGCTTCACCGACGGCCAGGAAGAGGAGAAAGGAGGCCACCGTCTGCCTGTGCCGGGCCCGCACGGGCTGCGATGGGCAGCAGCAACACATGCAAGATACAGGGAATGCCGCGTTCGTCGATCCAGGCGCGCATGCCCACGCGGCCGGGACCCAGCGGCACGCCGCGGGCCTTTTTTTTCTCTTTGATCTCGTTCCCATCGTTGTTTCGCCGAAGGCAATCAGGACGTTTCGGTCAAAACAAGGGCCTTTGAGAAGCTAGACGAGCAGAGAGATAACGACGAAACGGCCAGCCAGGGCCAGACCACGGTCGCGGACGCCCGAGCAGGGAACAGAAAGTACGCCGTTTCAGCTGTCCTCGTATCGTGCCCCCTGTTCGAGCCCCTAAGGTCCACGCCGTCGGGCCAGCGGCATGTCCACGAGGGTAGCCACGAGGATCGCATCTGCCGAGGTGGACCTGTTGTGGACGGGAGGGGCGTAGGAAGTCAGAGAAAGAAATGAAGAAATCAAAATCAAAGAAATGAAGAAATTAGGATCAAAGAGATCGAAGAAATCAGAAAATCAGAAGTATACATATAACAGAAAGACTCAAGTAAATTCATAGTCATACAACCGCTCACGCCGTCTTGAACGACTCCGTAATGCCGTCCACCCCCGTCTCGATGACGCGGAACAGGTTCGCGTCGCCCTGCCCGCTGGCCGCCTTGGCGTACGCGTCGTCGCTGCGGTCGCACAGCACGTCCAGGTCGTGGTCGCTCAGCACCGCGCGCTGGTCGCCCGACACCGTGTAGACCTGCCCGTCCTTGAGCAGCAGCGACCGCAGCGTCTCCTGGTCGAGGTCGTCGGCGGCGGCGGCGTCACCGTCCTCCGCGTCTTCCGCGTCCGCCGTGTCCCTCGCCGCCCGTGGCTTCTCCTTCTTCTGCATCTTCTGCCCCATCGTGCGGAAGCCGCCCTTCTGGATGACCAGCTTCTCCAGCCGCCGCTTCGCGTCCGCGCTCAGCAGCAGGTCCTCCTCCACCGTGCCCTTGGTCGCCAGCCGGTACACAATCACCGGCCGCGTCTGCCCGATGCGGTGCGCCCGGTCCTGCGCCTGCAGGTCCTGCTGCGGGTTCCAGTCGCTGTCGAACAGAATCACCGTGTCCGCGCTCGCCAGGTTGATGCCCTGCCCGCCCGCGCGCGTCGACAGCAGGAAGACCTGCGGCTGCGCCTCGCCGTCCTCGGCCGCCGCCTTGCCGTTGAACAGGTCGATCTGCGCCTGCCGCGCCTCGTGCGCCACCGACCCGTCGATCCGGCACACCGGCCACCCGCGCAGCGTCGCGCAGTACGCCTCCAGCAGGTCCAGCTGCGTCTTGAACTGCGAGAAGATCAGCACCTTGTGGCCGCGCGCAAACAGCGCCGGCAGCAGCCGGTCCAGCAGCAGCATCTTGCCCGACGCCGTCACCAGCGTCTCGTCCACGTCGGGCAGGTCGTCGGCGTCGGCGTCGGCGTCGGCATCGGCGTCGGCGTCGGCATCGGCGTCGCCGTCTTCGCCCTTCTCGTCCAGCGCCGCCGTCACCGCCGCCGACCACGGGTTGTAAAAGTTGTGCGGGCTGTTGCACACCAGCCGCAGCTGCATCAGCGGGTTGCCCAGCTTCTTGTGTGCCAGCTCGCGCCGCGCCACGTCGCGGGCGCGCGTCTCTGCATCGACGGGCCCCTTGCCGCCGCCGTCGCCGTCCGCCCCGGCCGCATCGCTGTGGCTGCGCTCCTCGTACTCCGCCCGCAGTGCCGCCTCGAACGCGTCGTCTGACATGTCGTCCTCGTCGGTCGCGTCCGCGTCGCGGTACGCCTGCCGCCGCCGGCTGCTCCGCGCGCGCGCGCGCGTCCTCTCTGCTTCTGTGTTCCGGTTGCTGCTCTCACCGCTGCCCTTCTTGCTCGACAGACTGCTACCCTCGCTGCTGCCCTTTTTGCTCGACAAACTGCTTCCCGCCGTGACGCTGCTCGCCGGCGTGGACTGGCGACTAGACTTGGCGCTCTTGGTCGCCGGCTCGTCCTCGGCGACGGCCGGCGCCCGCCTCCGCTTGGAACCGGCCGCCGAGGAGTCTCGGGACGAAGCCACCGACGTCGACGCCGACACCGGCTTCGTCTTCTCCGCGGCCGGCTTGGCTGTCGCGCCCGGGCGTCCCTTGCCCATCATCATCATCAGCGCGAACGCATTCTTCTTGGAGGCGACCGGCGGCGCAGGCGGCGTGTCCGCCGTCTTCTTCTGCGTGCGGGGGCTGCTCCGGATGGCGACGGTCACGGTGGCTTCCTCTGTCTTGACCGGCGTAGACCGGTTGCGGCTGCTGCGGCCCCGTGCAGCGGGAGTCGCTGTCACCTCCTCTTTGACGGTGGGCTTGGCCGCCGCCTTGGCTGTCTTGGCTGGGGTCTTGGCCGGGGTCTTGGCTTTGGCCGGGGTCTTGGCTTCCGCCTCCCTGGCCCTCGCCGCCTGGGTCAGGTGCTCGACGACCTTGCCCTCGAGGTAGGCGCGCGTATCGGCCGTCTTGTCGTTGATGGTGTTGTACAGGTCGGTCTGCTCGCGCGTCATGGGCGCAAACAGAATGTACTCGCGCTTCTTGGGCAGGTAGCTGGCGACGTCGGCCTTGACGCGGCGCAGCAGCAGCGGCTGCAGGACGCGGTGGATCTTCTTGACGAGGTCCTGCTTGACGCGGTCCTCGAGGAAGCCGGCGGTGCCGGCCTCGTCCTGCAGCTCGCTGAAGTCGAACCAGCTGGAGAAGGCCTCCCAGTCGGTGAAGATCTTGGGCATGAGGAAGTTGAGCAGCGACCAGAGCTCCTTGAGGTTGTTCTGCAGCGGCGTGCCGGTGATGAGGAAGCGCGTGGCGGAGCGGAAGGCCTGCAGCTCGCGGAACAGCTTGGAGTCGAAGTTTTTCATGCGGTGGCCCTCGTCCTGGGGGATTCCATTAGCTGGGCGAAGGAAGGAAAGATAGGGAAGGCAGGCTACCCACGATGATGATAAACTCCCAGTTCACCTTGGCCAGGTCGGCGCGGTCGCGCAGGATGATCTCGTAGCTCGTGCACACGACCGGGAACTGGTCGGTCGGGCGGCCCTTGGCCAGGTGGGCCTGGATGCGGTCGCGGAAGAGGGCCTTGCGCTGCTGCGGCGAGCCGTGGTACATGAGGACGGGGATGGACGGCGTCCAGTGCTGGAACTCGTTGATCCAGTTGGCGAGCGTGCTGAGCGGCGCGACGATCAGGTGCGGGCCCAGGTAGCCCTCCTGCTCGCGCAGCAGGGCGATCAGCGAGATGGTCTGCACGGTCTTGCCCAGGCCCATCTCGTCGGCCAGGATGCCGCTCATGTTCTGCAGGCAGATCTCCAGCATCCACGTCAGGCCCTCGAGCTGGTAGTCGCGCATCGTGCCGCCGACCAGGCACCGCGGCTGCGCGGCCATCTGCAGGTCGTGCGCGCCCAGCGCCTTTTCCTTCGTCTCGGGCGCGCCCTCCGCGCCCTCCGCGCCCAGCGCCGTGCCCACGCGGCCCAGCACCTCGGTCTTCTTGGTCAGGATGTCGCTGAACGCGGCGCTCTGCCGCAGCAGCTCGTCCAGCTCGCGCGCCTTGGCCTCGCGCTCGGCACGGCTCTCGGCCTTTTTCTTCTGGCGGCGGCGCGCGGCCGCCACGCGCCGCGCCTCCTCGAGCGCGTTGGCCTTTTCGGCGCGCCGCTCCTCGGCCTCGAGCAGGGCCTGCTCCTCGGGCGAGGCGGCGAGCGGGACCGAGACCTCGAGGTCTTTGTCGGGGCTGGCCACGGGCGGCGGCGAGGACGGTGGGCTGGTCATGCTGTCGGCACCGGCCACGCTGGAACGGTCGGCCTCGACGTCGGACGAGGAGTCGGGGAGCATGGCAGGGATGGGGGAGAGGATGAAGAATCAAGGAAAAGGAGGATGAAGGAGGATGAAGGAATGAAAAGGTTCAAAGACCAAAGACCAAAGACCAAAGACCAAAGACAGAAACTCAGGGCTCGTCCTCACTGCACGGAAAGCACAGACTCGGCCAATTGCTCGTGTGTCTTTGTCGGGGGCCGGGCATTGAAGGCAAAAGGCTTGCGATTCTTGGTTGGCCGTGCGCGTCGCGTCCGGCGGACTTTTGCCGGCAAGCGTGGCGCTGGTTTAATGGGCGCCCCACTGGCGGAACGCACAGACAATAGCAAACGCGGTGGCCTGTCGCGGTGTCACGGGTGGAGGCGGGGGTTGCGTGCGAGGCCTAAATGGTGAGGCCCGGCTTTGGCGGGGCATTGAAAGAAAAAGAAAAAAAGAAAAATACCAAAAAAATCAAAAACGAAGCGAACGGAACAATTGCAACAGTCAAAAAGCAGCATACAATCCGACGCTCTCTCTCCGACCGCCAAGCTGTTTTCTCTCCTGCGCCCCGTTCGCCCAGCAGCTGTGCGGCGTCTTGTCCGGGCGTCTCCCGTGTTTTTCTCGACAGCGACGACGACGACGACGACGACACCGAGGCCATTGTTGGTTCTACGCAGATCGTTCGCCATGGCCACTTTCCCGACGTATACGCCGGCCGAGGAGGCCGAGATTGAGCAGTGGCTCGGCCGCGCGGCCGCCCTGAAGGAGGCCACGCCCGCAGACCTCGCCGCCCTCAACGCCGCGCTGGCCACCCGCACGACGGCGCTGGGCACCAAGCCGTCGCGCGCCGACGCCGCGCTGTTCGCGGCGCTGGCGCCGCGGGTGGCGGGCTGGACGGCGGAGGAGCGCACGGGCGCGCAGGGGCTGCCGCACCTGGTGCGGTTCGTGGACTTTGTGCAGCACCGGGCGGAGCTGTTTGGGGTGGCGGCCGTGGAGAGCCAGGTGGCGATCGACCCGGAGGAGGTGCTGTACGTGGCGCCGCCGGTGGACCTCAAGGCGGAGAAGGAGCGGCTGAAGAAGGAGAAGGCGGCGGCCGCCGCCGCGGCCGCGGGCGCGGGCGCAGGCGGTGCGCCGGAGGGCGGCAAGACGCTGGCCGACCGGACGAAGAAGCAGGCGCCGGCCAAGGAGGCGGCGGCGCCGGCTGCTACAGAAAATGCGCCGGCAGCAGACGGGGCCGCGGCGGCCGCGGCCGCGGCGCCGCCGAAGCGCGAGAAGAAGGAGAAGAAGGAGAAGAAGGACAAGCCGGCGCGGGCGCCGGCGGCGGCGCCGGCGGCGGCGGGCCCGCCGTCGCCCGGGCTGATCGACCTGCGCGTGGGCCACATCCTCAAGGCGATCAAGCACCCGGAGGCGGACTCGCTGTACGTGTCGACGATTGCGATGGGCGACGCGGCGGGGGCGCCGGACACGGAGGAGTACGAGGGCCAGGTGGTGCGCACGGTGTGCTCGGGGCTGAACGGGCTGGTGCCGCTGGAGGCGATGCAGGGCCGGCGCGTGGTGGTGGTGTGCAACCTCAAGCCGGTCAAGATGCGCGGGATCAAGTCGGCGGCGATGGTGCTGGCGGCGTCGCCGCGGCTGGCGCCCGGCGAGGAGGACCACCACGGCGGGCCGGTCGAGCTGGTCAGCCCGCCGGCGGACGCGCCGGCGGGCACGCGGATCTTCTTCGAGGGGTGGCAGGGCCCCGCGGAGAAGGCGCAGCTGAACCCGAAGAAGAAGGTGTGGGAGACGGTGCAGCCCGGGTTCACGACGACGGACGGGCTGGAGGTGGCGTTTGACGCGGGCGCGGTGGAGGCGCTGGGCGCGAGCGGGCTGGGCAAGCTGGTGGCGGAGACGGGCGGCGTGTGCACGGTGGCGTCGCTGAAGGGAGCGACGGTGCGGTAGGGGTGGACAGAAGGGAGCGACCGGTAGGGTGGACAGAAGGGAGCGACTGGTAGGGTGGACAGAAGGGAGCGACTGGTAGGGGTGGACAAGTAAGATTACCGGATGCCAGAGAAAGCGAGGAGGATGGGATCAGGCAGTTGGTCATGTATGGAAGGGATTGCATTCCGGTGTGTTGAGGCGTGCTGTGTGGTGCATCCATACGAACTGAGTATACGAATTGAGTGAGGAACTGAGTGAGAAGAACTGGAATGTGAACTGGAGAGCTGGAGGGAGCAGGAGAGAACGGAACGGGAGAGACTGGAATGTCGAGACAACTGAAGCCTGTCTTGGCCAGAGAAGGATACAGACCGAACACATTATCAAACACGCACAGACACAGCAGAAACACAGACAGAAGCAGAACACAGACACCGTCCCTCGCAAACGTGCCACCTCGCCAAAGCGTGGCACGCGACGGTGGCCATGCCGGCGAGTCTCGAAGACAGCCCTCCAGTACAGTGGGTGTAAATGCCTACAGTGGGTGGTGGGTGGAGTCGCCCGTTGACACCATGGTCATGCTTATTTCCACCGGCACGCCCGTCCTCCCTGCGGTCGCCCATGTCTCAGCCAGGCGGCGGCATTCCTTTGTCTGCTCTGTCCGCCGCCCTTGGCCCTTTGTTCTCGAGTGGGCGGCGCTGCCCTGTTTCTCCCTGTCTCCCTGTGTTTCTGGCGCTCGCATTGGCCGGCCCGACGTCCGGGTGGCTGTATACCCGTAGACCGTCTCGTATCCGAGTGCTCCCTACTCCGTACGCGAGCATGCCACACCATCCTTCCGTCGTCCTGCGTCCGCTGTGCACTGTGGCCTCTGCGCGAGCTGGATGGTGGTGCGCCAGCACCCCGACAGATGTCCGTCGACCGAGTTGATCGAGTGAATGTCGAGTCCATCCGTCGAGTCGATCCGGTTTGTCTGTCTACCGTTCGTCTACCGTGTCGTCTACCGTGTCGTCTACCGTGTCGTCTACCGTCTACCGTGTCGTCTACCGTATCTGTCCGTGTCTACCGTATCTGTCACCGTGTCCTCTCCCCGTCCACTGTCCTGTCTCGTCCACACCTCCTCCGTCGCATCCATTCCTGTCTCTGACCGTGGCCGTCTCGCCCTCCGTAGCCAGGCCGTGCCAATTAAACAAGAAGCGCGCTGTCTCAGCCGCCCTCGCCAACGGTCCGCCATGGCTCGTTCGCCCACTCGCCCTTGGCCTGGACGCCGCCGCGGGCGCGCGCATCCCCGGTGTCATCCCCGGGCGACGACCCGCGTCCACCGCCGCGGTGTGCTCAGTCATACGTGCCAGTGTCTGTATAATATACCGCGCGGTCCCCAGTCGTCTGGCGAGGATCGCTCCCCCCCGTCCTCTGGCGATGATTCTGTGTCGTGTCTCTCTCTCTCCATCCTGTTTTCCCGTCCTCACATCTCCCTTTCGCCCTTTTTTTTCTCCGACCATGCCGGGCTTCCGCCAATGGGCCTTCCAGCCGCCGGCCCCGTCGTACGAGCAGCTGGCCGCCGAGGAGGGCGAGGCCGAGCCGTTTGCGGCGGCCGCCGACGCCAGCAGCAGCGGCAGCGGCAGCATGGACAGCAGCGGCCGGCGCAGCAGCAACAGCTCGGCCTTGTTCGAGAAGTCGCTGGGCGGGGAGAGCAGGAGGAGTCTCGGTTCAGCCATCCAGACGGCCCTGCTCCTCCCCACGCTCGTCGTGCGCTGCGCCTACCTCGGCTGGCTGCTGGCCACCGAGCCCATCCGGCGGCGGCGGCCCCGCGGCCTGCCGGCGACGTGGCCCGTCGCCCTGGACAAGCTCGGGGCGCTCCGCGTGCTGGTCCCCTCGTTTCTCCAAGCCGCTGACCCCGGCGCCGGCCGGCGGCTGCACCCGACGGCCTGGCTGGACGGGCTGCGCGGGGTGGCGGCGTTCTTTGTGGTGTGGCACCACGCGAGCCTGCTGTGGTTCGGCTGGCACATCCACGAGGGCTACGGCAGCGCGCCCGGCGAGCGGTGGCTGGTGCAGCTGCCGGTGGTGCGGCTGGCGGTGTCGGGCCCGCCGGCGGTGAGCGTGTTCTTTGTGATCAGCGGGTACGCGCTGAGCCACAAGCCGCTGCGGCTGGCGCGGCAGCGGCGGTTCGCGGCGGCGGGCGCGGCCATCGAGTCGGCGACGTTCCGGCGGCACCTGCGGCTGTTCCTGATGCCGGCGCTGGTCACGCTGGCGGCCGCGCTCCTGACGTACGCCGACCGCTACGGCGTCGACGGCGACTGGGGCCGCCACGGCGTCGCCATCCCCATGCGGCGGCCGCCCAAGGCCGCCTCGCTGCCCGACCAGCTGCACAACTGGTGGCTCAACCTGCTCAGCCTGACCAACCCCGTCAGCAAGGACCTGCGCCGCGGCGGCAAGTTCGGCTACGACCCCAACCTGTGGACCCTGCCCGTCGAGTTCGACTGCTCGCTGGCGCTGTTCCTGTGCCAGGCCGCGCTGCTGCGCATCCGGTCACGTGTGCGCCTGCTGCTGGTCTTTGGCGTCACCGCGTACTGCATGAAGTACATGTACTGGCAGCACTTTTTGTTCTTCTCGGGCATGTTCCTCTGTGACCTGCACTTTGAGCTGGACGGGCTGGACCTACCGGTCCCAGGTCCTGTCCCAGTATCCCCAGAAACCTCACCAGACGGTCTCGACTCTTCCTCACCACCACCACCACCACTCCCAGCTACACCACCACCCGCCACCCCCTCCCCCCGCCGCACCGCCGCCGGCATCGCCGTCTTCCTGCTCAGCCTCTACCTCCTGTCGATGCCCGAGTCCGGCCGCGGCGGCCCGCGCTCGCCCGGCTACGCCACGCTCTTCGCCCTGGTGCCCGCCCTGCACCGCGAGCACCGCAACACCGACTTCTTCTGGGTCCCGCTGGCGGCCGCCCTGCTGGTGCTCGCCGTCGACCGCACGCCCGTGCTGCAGCGCCGCCTGTTCACGCCCGCGCTGCCGCAGTACCTCGGCCGCATCAGCTACAGCCTGTACCTCGTGCACGGCCCGCTGCTGTTCACCGCCGGCCACGCGCTGGTGCGCCGCACGACCGCGCTGACCGGCGGCCTGGGCCTCGGCCAGCCGGACCCCAACGACGCGGCCACGCAGCTGCGCTACGGCCTGGGCGTGGGGCTGTCCGCCGTCTTCCTGTGGGCGCTGCTCGTCTTCGTGGCCGACCTGGCCGCGCGCACCGTCGACGTGCAGGCGGTGCGCCTCGGGCACGTGCTGTACGCGCGGCTGGGGCAGAAGGAGGGCGGCGCCGAGGAGGCGTTGCCACGGACAGCGTGAGTCATGGGGCGTGGGTGTGGTGTTGGGTGGCGTAAGTGACGTCGTTTTGTTTTTTTGTTTTTTTGTATTTTTTTGTGTATTTTTATTCTTTTTTGATCTTTTTTTTTTCGTGAGCGTACCAGCGTTCTACGGCATCATTTAGCATCTATAAACGATGATCCTGCGATGAACAAACGATGATCATGACGAACAACCGATGGATTCCGCCCTCGAGCTCTTCTATTCGAGTGAGGGTGGCGATGGTACATGTTTCCATCAGATATGATCAGATCATCGTCACTAACACCGACGCACAAAATTAAAATGGCAGCTGTCATATATTTTTCCATGCACACAACGTCATCTCTTCTTATATATTCTCGTCCTCCCTCTTCTTTCCATCTTCTCTCCGTCTTCCCATCTCTCATCATCTACACTTCAAAATGCCTTCAAAAAGCGCAAAAAACACCTTTCGCCGCAAGGCGCTGGCCCTCGTGGCTCTTCTGTTGACCGCCCCGATGGCCGCCGCCACGACAATACCCAACGACACCATCGCCATCTCCGACCCCCAGCTGTGCGCCGCCGCCGCCGCCCACAGCTACTACCAGCCCGCGCTGCTCGGCCCGCCCGACGCGTCGCCGCTCGCCCTCGGCCGCGGCGCCCTGCGCCGCTACCACTGGAACTGCAAGCTGCGCGCGAGCGAGCCCGGCCGCGCGGCGACCGTGGACGACGCGCAGGACGGGCTGGCACCGGACGCGCCCGCGCGCTGGAAGCCGTGGACGCACATGCCGCAGTGCGGGCGCACGACCAATTTCTGCGTGTACACGCAGGCGGCGGTGCCGGGGGGCGACGACGCGACGGCGCAGGGCCTGAGCATCCTGACGACGCCCGAGATGGCGGCGTCGCTGCTGCACCCGCACGCGTTTGTGCTGCAGCCGGGGGCGCTGGACCTGTTCCAGGCGGTGGCGGCGGCCGTCCACGGGACACCGACCCCGGCCTACGCCGTCCGCCCCGTCGCCGGCAAGGGCGTCGGCGCCGTCGCCGCGCGCCCCGTCGCCGCCGGCGAGCCCGTCGCCGTCGACCGGCCCGTGCTGCTCGCCCACGTCAAGAAGACGGCGCAGGAGGCCGACATCGACTTCGCCGCCAGCGTCGACGACTTCGGCCTCGCGCCCGAGACGCTCGCCACGCGCACGCGCCTGTGGCGCGCCGCCGTCAACCAGCTGCCGCCGGCCACGGCCGACTTCGTGCGCGGCCATCTCAGCATGCTGCCGCGCCTCGCCCGCGCCGACAACGAGGCCGTCGCGCACACCGCCAACACCACCGTGCGCGCCGTCGACCTGCCGCTGGAGGAGAAGCTGTTCGCCAGCAACGCCGTGCCCGTCACCGTCGACGACTACCCGCTGCTGGCGCTGTTTCCCAAGGTGGCCCAGTTCAACCACGACTGCCGGCCGAAGTGCGTCCGTCCCTGTGTCTCTTGACTGTTGCTCGTCTGCTAACCTGCTACCCAGCCTCATCGCCCACTTCTCGGAGAAGACGCTGACCATGGCCCTGTGGGCGACACGTGACATTGCCGCTGGCGAGGAGCTGACGATCAACTGTGAGTGCTTACACGCTGGGAGTGCCTGACTGCCTGCCTGATGCTGACTCCCAGACCTCCCCGACCTCCTCCCCTCCG
>LZPB01000337.1:0-15837 GCA_001676865.1 Ceratocystiopsis minuta
CGTCGCCAGATCTGACCGTGATAGAAATAAGAAGAGTAGTAGGTACGAAAAGAATAGATAACGTGAAAAGTAGAAGAAAAGGAGAACGGAACGCATCCACTAGCGTTCTTATTTTAGACGCCTACGCGTCGTCTTCGTTATCGTTAGGGACGTTATCGTAGTAGTCGAATAGGTTAAGTTCGTATAACTCCTACACTAAGGCCGGCGACTGCGGGGGAATGTCGCCGTCGATAGGCAGCTCTAGGTGACGGAATCTATAACGCAGTCGGCTCTAGGCTTCGTAAACAGCCGCTATACGGTGTCGGAATGTAGTATAGCTAGCGTCGTATACGACGATAAAGTCCTAGAGGAAGGTCTCTTATATAGCTAAAGTAATAGGGTCGAGGTCCGGGATGTTTAAGAGGTTACCTACGTATAGTATCGATAGTGCGGTATAGTCCGGTATAAGTCCGGCGCGATCCGGGCGTAGGCGTTAGTCGTCGTAGAATGCTTCTAGATCCTCTACGGCCCGCTTACGGGCCTTACGGTCTTAGCGGATTAACGGGGTATAGAAGGCTAGGAGGTTATCGGCGACTAGCGATAGCGCCTTAACGGTTAGGAGGTCGAGAAGCGTCGGATCTCTAGCGGTGATACGATTACGATAAACCTCGAGACGCGCGGGTCCTATACCGTATACTAGAGCGGTATAGTAGGTAAGCTTATAGGCCTCCCGGACTATAGTTCTAGGGTGGTGTAAGTAGCCTAGCTACTTAGCGAAGGTCGCTTAGGAGATAGAGTAATGCTTATTAATATTACGTTAAATAAGTTTATAAGTGTCCTCGATAAGTAACCGAAACTAGAGATCGCCTTTATCGATAGTCTTAAACACGTGCCGAAATCGTACTATTATATCGTCATACTTACTACTAGCTCCGGAGCTTATCGGGGAGCTAGTCGTAGGCGACGACTCGGTCGAACTCGTAGCCGAGACCCGGAAAGGCGAGGGTGTAGCGGGTTATACTATTAACGCGAGTTATCTAGGCGATGACGGGTTCTAGTAGGCGTTTAGTAGCGGGGCCGACGTCGGGAAGTTATCTACTAAATGGATCGAAGAGTACTAGTTTAAGATAGGTAATAGAGATAACGTCGTAGATACGCTAATACGGAGGTAGAGTAAGGCGGTAGGCGAGACGTCCGACTCTCTATAGAATACGAAATAGTCCGGCGAATCTAGGTTTAAACTTTCCTAAGGTCTCTTTTATAGGCGTGTAAAGACCCTAGTAGATACGAAGATAAACGTAGTCACCCGGTTAGAAAAAGCGTAGTTCGTGTTTCCTATCCGAAAAACGCTTAGCTAATAATACGGCTTCTACTAGCGCGTCTTATACGAGCGCTCGTATAAGTAGAATCTAAGGGCTAGCGACGTCTATACTTAATAACGATATAGGGTTAGCTAGGCGGAAACCGAGGACTGCTTCGTTAGGCGACGTCTAGATAGACTTATATAGACGATTATTATAACTAAATTAGATATCGGGGAGAAAATCGATCTAGGTCGCGGGGTCCGGCAGCTTTTATATCGTATACCGGACGAGCGTTTATACTATCTAGATCGTGCGCTCTGTTTACCCGTCCGTTTACGGGTAGTACGCCGTAGAATAGAATAAGTCCGTTTATAGGATCGACTAAATTCGTTTCTATATAGCGGCTAGGAACTTCGGATCGCGGTCCGAGAGGACTTAGCGGGGAATTCCCTAGTTCGCGAGTAGTAAATGTTTAATTAGTAATTATGCCTAGTCGGGAGCTATGTAGTTAGTCTTCCCGGGGATAAGTAGAAGCTACTTCGATAGACGGTCGACGACGGCGAGTACTATATCGAATTCCTAGGTAGATAGCGGGAGCCCGAGGATGAAGTTAATAGAGATATAGGCGTACGGGACGTTAGGAATAGGTAAAGGTTATAATAATCCGTATAGTTAATAACGCGGTGTCTTATTACGTTAATATTATAGGTATAATCTAATATAGGCTATAAATAACTTACGTACCTTTAGGGTGTAGAATTATCGAATAACGGGTAATAGTACGTCGACGCCTAAGTAGTGCTCGTCGTAAATCGTACGGAAAAGAGTTTCGACATACGATCGCGGAATATAAAGGCGCGGTGGAAATACGGCGTAGTAGTAGTATAAGAGGTCATTCACGAAGCGGAAAGACAGTTCGACGCGGTTATTACTAAGGCGGTCGTTATCTACGATAACTCGTATAGCCTACGCGTAGAACGGATCGGCCTAGTATCCCTACTTTAGCTAGGTCCGGAAGGCGGGCGATAGGAATAGAGCTAAGGCTGTCTCCTAAGCGGGGTATACGTATGTATACGTAGCTTATTATGCTTAAGACTAGTAGGCTGCCTAGAAAATATCTAAATCGCCTAGAGTGTCGAGTTCGTTAGGTGCTTAAGGATCCGTAACGTATTCTCGATCGAGGCGGGATAGTACATCCGGTATAATATAGTCCTTACTAGGGCGGTGCTTAATGTTTAGCTCGAACTAAGAGAGGAATTCTATAGTACGTAGAAGTCTCTTATTCTAAACGCTTACTACTATCGAGTTAGTAATGTTTACCTATTTAGATAGACCGAGAATTACGCTATAGTCGGTGACTATAGTGATTAGGGGGACTCGGGTAGACTCGATCTATATTCGGTATTTACGTAACACCTAAACGAAGCTAAGGATCTCGAGTTCGGTAGGCTAGTACCGTTTCTCGGCCTAAGATAAAGTTCGGGATAGAAAGGTAACCGTCCGTATATTACTATTTAGACCTTTATAGTAGGCGTAAGCGCCGATAGCCTTCCCGGAGACGTCGATATCGATATAGAAGATAGTAAGTGCGTCGAAATACTAAAGGGGAAGATTAGTAATAATACGGCGTCGCACGTCCTCGAACGCCGCGACTAGCTTTAGTGACTTTTCGATGTCGAGCGCGGCTGTGCGAGCTCGGCGTCTATACTTTATCTTATAATCCGGTAGGGTGCGTAGAAGTTCTATCTTAAGATCCTATAGTAGCTCGATCCGTAACGCGAAATACGACATACTTTACTTTAGCTATATAACTATTCCGATAAACGTTTCTAGATCCTTTAACGTTTTCGGAAAAGAGAGGTCCTTAATAGCGGCGAGTTTCTCCTCGGTAGTAGATATAGTAAAACCGTCTAAGTACCGCCCGAGCACGACTATAGATAGGAAGCCGACTATTATCTTAGTAGGTCCGATAGAGATGTTAGCCTATTAGAATAGTTATAAGATGTCTTCGAGGTGTCTAAGGTGTTCCTCGAATATAGCATCTGCCTATACTACATTATCGTAGTAAGCTCCGGCGCCTTCGGAGTTCTATAATAGGGTGTCTATATATCTCTAGATATAAGTATTCGATCCCTTATAGCCTATAATAAGATACTTAAACGTAAACTACCTAGCGGGGGTGTTAACCGTGAACGCCTAGCGAGATAATAGGTGTGTACGCTACTAGTAGTAAAAGGCTATAGTATTAGCTACCGTAATAAACTTAGCGTAGCGTTCCCCGATAAGATTTAAAATGTCTTCTTATATCTTTATCGGATAGGCGTCCGGTAAGGTTATACGGTTTAGATCTCGGATGTCGACGACTATCCGGCCTTTCGTCTTATCTCTAACGGTGCGCTAGACTACGAAGACCGGGAAGGAAAGCGGGGTGAAGGTTTTAGTACGTTCTACCTTCCCGGCTTCTAAAAGCTTCTACATTATTTCGTCGACTACGGCTTTAGACTTAACGTCTAGTAGGAACGTCTTAGTATGCTTAGGTAGTAGGTCGTACTAACCTAGACGGAGATTAATATACGCCTACTCGGTCTACGGTTATTTAACGAAGCCGGTATCCGTAAAGACGTCCTAGTAGCGTGTAATAAGGTCTATAAATACTTTATACTATTCCGGGTGACTACGGTCGTAGTAGATAGTGACTCCTATCGGATGCGTACGACTCTCCGCGTCCTTTTACACTTATACCGCGTCCGTACGATCCGGAGTGAATACTACTAACGTTACCGCGTCTACCGTGCCCTCGGTGACTGCCGAAACGCCGGCGTCGGGTACTAGCGATATAAAACGCCCGAGCCTCTACGTAGTATAGATACGGACTAGTTTAGAAGTAGTATTATAGAGAGGTAGAACCGTCGTCGACGTATTAGCGAGAAAGGCGAAGGTAGCGGCTAGAAGGGTCGCCGCTAGTTCGAAAATATAATATTAACTCGTGCCTAAGTATAAATGTCGAAGCGGCACTATAACTAATAACTTTAGTAGAATAATATAGTTAGCTGTAGCCTTAACGAAAAAAGATACGGGCTAAGTATGTCGCTCGACTATAAACGGAATAGAGACGTCGTATAAAGAAATGTGTAGAGTGCGAGAGCTATAATAGATGTCGAACCCCTCCGGGACTATAACGTTATTACCGATAAGTATTTTAAGAGGTAGGTTAGGAACTAGAAAAACGGCGCGTTAGAAAGAGGCGATAGCCTTACCTATATCCGAACGGCGGGTGCTAGAAAAGAAAAATAGAAACATTATAAAAGTAGTCGTCTAGTAAGTCGCGTTATTAATACCTTTAAGGGAAACGACATCTAAACTAGTTTACCGTTCTAGGTGTAGGAAGTGGTAATCTATCTAGGTAGTATCGGCTATCGTGCGCGAACATCTAGTGTCTCCGTAAATAGGGAGAGCTAAACGGGTTATAGGGTCGACCGTTAAAAATAGTCTTAAGTACGTAAAAGATAGAAAAGTCTTAGTAGGTGGAAGGTTATTTCCCGTAGCGGTTAATATAATAATAGGGGGCGATACTTATTCTATCGATAGGGACGGAGGGTTCGAGTAAGGCCCTTCTATAAAGTTCGCCTCCTCGTCTACTAGTTTTTTAACTATAGAATACCGTGCTCCCGGCGTAGATAATCGTATAATTTATTACGAGACGGGAAAATAGCGTTATAACGGCGGCATTCCTCCTACGTATCTATAAAAGTCCTAAGGTACCCGGCGTCGTCGACGTCTATATCGTCCGTTCCTAGGTCTTAGTCCTCGGTATCTTAATCGTCCTCGTCGTCGTCCTACTCTTAATTCTCCGTATCGGGAGGGTTAGGCTCCTATAGCTTATTAGCGTTATAGGTAGGTTAAGCGTTACGGTTATTATTCCTCTAGAAGTTATTCCGATAAGGTAGTTTTCCGTTTCGCTAATAATTACCGTTCGGCTTACTAGAGCTATAGGAGGGACGATTCGGTCCGTTCGGTTATCCCGTTAGTATAGTTAGTTAGTTACCCTTATTATCGGCGGAGCCGCGTAGCTATAGGCGGCCCGTAAGAGCTCGCTCGAGGCGGACTTCGACGTAGCGACGGTCGAAACGGTATTATTAAGTAACCCGTTTAAGAACGGATAACGCCGCGTTAATATTATATACGAACTCGTCGATAGATTAGCCGGCGACGGGCTTCGGAATGACGGGCTAAATATAACCGTCTATATTATTATACGCCACTAGTATTTACCCTAGGGTGTCGAACCCGGCGGCTTTAGCTTTAGCTATTATCGTATTTATATATACGAGAATATCTTCTCTATCTATAACCTACTTAATAGTGAAGAAGTGTGAGCGGATATAGGCGGCGGCCTTAGACCGGTCCTCTTTAAAGCGGATCTAGAGAGCGTGCACTACGTCCTCGACGGTTCCGTTTTCTAAGCGGAGGCGGTCGTTTTCGGAAAGAAGGACGGTTAGCTACTACTAGGCGGTGCCTAAAAGGTACTAGGTCTAAACCTCGAGGACTGCGTCGTCGCCGAATGTTCTAGCTATATACTATAGGCGCTAAGTGAAATTAAAAACGTTAGTGTATACGCTTAGCTTACCGTCTAAGACGAAACTAACGGCTTTAGGATCGTTACGAGATAGATTAAAAAATCTTATCCGCTCGGGCTTAAGGGCGGCCGATGCCGAACGATCCGGGAAGCGGTTCGGAAAGTGTTCTTAGTAAGGTGCGCTTATATAAGCTAGCTGTTATTAAGGTACGTACCCCGGGATCTACGGAGCTATGTAGGGCGGAACTACGTAGGTCCCGGCGGACGGGGGCTACGGGTTCGGCTACGCCGTCGGGAACTACGGGGTTCCGACCGGCGGGAGCGGAACTTACTAGGCGGCTTATATAGGCTAAATAGGCGTGTACGGCGTCGGCGGGGTGGCCTATAGTTAGGGACTCCCGGTGTGCTACGGTTAGGTAAACATTTACTATAATTAGATATATTATATAGCGGTGATACTATTAAGTAGGGCGGTAAGGTCCTAAGGTTAGGGAGCGGGTTAGACCACTAGCGTAGTAACACTCGCTTAAGGGGACGCTTAAACGGTAGGGGCGTGTTCCGGAGGGACGGCCTACTACTACTACGGTCCGGCCGGATTAGCTTAGTTATTCGGGACGGATGCTACGGTAGGTAGTTCCTAAGGCTATAGAACCTACTATTACTATTCCGGAAGCTATAGAGCTTACTATTAAAGTTCCACCGTAGGGCCGGGAACGGGCTGCTACGGGGGGTTATAGTTACCGATAGTTTAGTAAGACATCCCGAAGGGTCGACCTCGACGTCCGCGACCGCGGATTATACGATAGGGGTTCGGTAGCCCGAAGGGATACGGGTTAGGTCTAACTAACGGGGACTCGTTTAGGCGGTGCTACGCGAAACGATCGAGCGGAGCGTACACTACTAGGGCCTAGTAACGGGTTAGCGTATAATACGGTGTCTCGAAGCGTCTATTAAAGCTAAGTAGGGGTGCGGAATCCTCGAGGTACGGGTCCGGGCTAGGGCTAGGGCTAGGCGATGTAACCGAAGCGGGGTAGTAGGGTTAAGAAATATAAAAATTCTCGATTTATATAGCTGCCCGCTCGACACGCTAATTTTATATAGCGGAACGGAGAGTTCGAACGCTGTCTAACTATTTAACGGGGTAGGCGTAAGGGTCGCCGGGGGGTTCCGGGAGATTCTCGAGGAAGGCCGCCTCGTCTATAGTAAAGAGTAAAGCGCGGTAGGTTTAACGGAGGAACTTCTAAAGCTAGGTCTATAGAGGTTAAGCTATGTGATGGCTAGATTATCGTACGGAAAAGATAGTGCTCCTATAGGGAAGCTAGTGCTTGTCGAAAAGCTAGTGTTACTAAGGGTAACGAAAGGGTGCTGCTAGGTGCAGCTAGTGGAGGTCGGATCGGTACGATCGTTACTACCAACTATCAGGGCAGTGAATGAATTAGAATGAAGATGAAGCTATCTAACTAGCGGTATGCTACGCTGCCTGGGGATATTATGCACCGGCGGCGGCGGAACGTAGTTCCGTCTCGACACGCACAGTGTCGACACCGTGCGCTAACATCGCGCACGGTGCCTTGTCAGGTCCCACTGACAGCGCCGCAGCAGGCACGGCGGACCCACTTGCCGCTGCGGTCTAGTCCTCTGGCAGAACGGTCGGTTTGACACTTACACACACCTCTTCTCGTATGTACGTCACTGCATCGTCCTCGATCGCACCTTCTTGCGCGCAACCGCAAGCGCGGGGCGCCTGCCCGCCAGAGCCAGCGACTCGGAAAAATGCCCCCTATTTGTCCCCCCTTCTCGTCTTCCTCGCGGGACATGGCTCTCTTCTGATCCTCTTGTTTCTTTTTCTTTTACTTCTCCGCAAGCACCATTCTTTCCGTCCCTACCATCCTAAGTATCATCTAGACTATCGGACCTCACCCTAAAGTTGACAGCTTTTCTTATATCCCCTTTTATCCTATTTTTCTCCGTCTTGAATCATACCATGCCTCCCCCGACGGACGGCATCCTGAAGACCGGCCGCCTCGGCGCCGAGCTCCTCAAGCTCTGCACCGCCAAGGAGACCGTGTCCTCGCTCGTCGCTGCCGACCCGGACCTGGCGCCCGGCGACGCCTGGAAGCTGCTGTACGGCGCGTACCGCGCCGTCCCGGACGAGGCCAGCCAGGCCGGCAGCGAGCAGGACGACCTGCGGCGGGCGGCGCAGTGCGGCCAGTGGGGGGCGACCAAGCCCAGCGAGCTGTTCCTGCAGGCAAGTCCTCACTCTATTTTTTGTGTCCTGCTCCGTGCTGACTCTGTCAGATCTACCGTGACGTGCTGGCCACGGTAGAGGAGAGCCCGGACCGGGCCATGGTCAGCCCGCCGCTTCTGGGCAGTAGCGGCGTGGTGCCTCTGACGGTGATTTCTACGTACGTTTGGATTTTTGTTGTCTCTGCCTTTTCCCATCTCACACCCCAAAGGATCCCAGATATCGCCCGCCACATGGCCAACGTCATCGCCCGTGCCGAAAAGGAAATCTTCCTGGCCACAAACTACTGGCAAGACAGCGTGGCCTCCCGCTACCTGACCAACGCCCTGTACGAGTTGGACCGCCGCGCGGCCGACCGTGGCAGGCGCGTGGTCGTCAAGGTCATGTACGACCGCGGCAGTCTCCGCCAGCTGACCGAGCCACACACGATGGCCTCCGTCGCCGAGTACACCGGCAAAAATGTGGCGCTTCCGTCGCCCGAGGCCGTCCCCAACATCGACATGCAGGTCATGAACTACCACCAGCCGATTATGGGCACCTTCCATGCCAAGTTTATGGTGGTCGACCGCAAGATCGCCCTTGTGCAGAGCAACAATGTCCAGGACAACACCAACCTCGAGATGATGGTCCACTTTGAGGGTCCCATTGTTGACTCCTTCTACGACATGGCCCTTTTGTCGTGGTCCAAGAAGCTGGAGCCGCCCCTGCCCACCCTCGACACGCCGGCAGCCAGCGGCGGCATCAGCGCCTTTGCGGTCAAAAAGAAGGCACACACCCATATGCCCTGGCACAAGTCGGCAGCCCTTGACTCGTCCACGAGCAAACAGGCAGGCAATGGACACCGTGCGGAAGCCACCACAGGGCCCACGACGGCTGCCAGCACGCCGCATCCCCATGAATCCAAGGTTTCGGAAGGCAGCAACGGCGCGAACACCGCCACCGATAAAGCTGCTGAAGAAGAGAATACCGCAAGCAAGGACACCGCGAACAAGGCCACAAGCAAGGACATTCCCCCCAGCAACACTTCTGACAATGCCCCCCAAAACAATGACACACCGGTGGAGCGCATACAGACAGCAACGGAGCCCAACATCTCCAACGGGCCGGATGCAGAAACCAAGGCGTTTCTGGACCGGGGCAAGCAGTCACTGCCCCGTTCGCATGTTCACAAGCCTGCCTCTGCAGACGCGCATCTTCCCCAGAGCACGGCAGAGAACCCGCAGTACGACGACGACATTGCAGGCGAAGTAGCCCGGGTGCAGGCCTCTCTACTACCGAGGCCCGGTGAAACGCCGATGCAGCCCATCAGTCGCCCGCTGAACCACACGGTCTGCGACCTCAAGGCCGATGCACCCGCGTTTGGCAACGGGGACGAGATGACACCGTACGTGTTCCATCCCGCACATGAGCCCTTCCCCATGGCCATGGTGAACCGACCGCCATTTGGACTGCCGCTGCACTCCTCTGTGGTCCAGCCGCAGAACGCCGCCTGGCTGTCTGCACTGCGCAACGCGCGCAAGAACGTGTTCATACAGACGCCCACCCTCAATGCCGAGCCGCTTGTGCCTGCCATTCGGGAGGCCTGTGAGAGGGGCATCGACGTCATCTGCTATGTCAGCCTTGGTTATAACGACACGGTAGGTTCTGTCTTTCTTGGTTCTTCTCTATCTGTCGCTAACTTCTTCCAGGGCGAGCTTCTGCCTCGGCAGGGCGGCACAAACGACATGGTGGCGCACCAGCTCTACACAAGCCTCTCTGCAGAGGCCCGCAAGCACCTCCACTACTTCTGGTATGTGGGCAAGGACCAGACACGGCCCATCCCACAGGTCAAGAAGCAACGGGACTGCCACGTCAAGCTCATGATCGTCGACGAGTCCATTGGCATCACGGGCAACGGCAACCAGGACACCCAGAGCTGGTACCACAGCCAGGAGATCAACATCATGCTGGAGAACGCGGACGTGTGCCGGGCATGGATCGACGGCGTCCGCCGTAACCAGAACACGCACATCTACGGCGCGCTGGACAAGGAAACCGGCCTGTGGCGGGACTTCGAGGGCAAGGAAGCCGACGGCGCCATTGGTCCCGACCCCGGCCGCTTCAGCTGGGCACGGGGGGTTATCGGTGCCGTCCAACGAGTGCAAGGCAAGGGAGGCTTCTAGAGTCTGTTGACCAGCTGTGAAACTTGATCTTCCGTATGACAAGTCAGGCGGGGGCGTTGGGTGGTCTTGAGCGATTGCGGGTAGGCGTTCCAGTTCGGTTTGTCGGGTTGTCGGCGTCTTCTACAAGCACTTCTTTATGAACCTTTCAATGACTCGAATTGTAATGCTAGTCTTTGTGATTCTCCCTTCCAGTATTCGCTCGGTGACGTGAAATCAAACACTTTTTACCCTTTTCCTATCGCCTAGGACACTTATCTCGTAAAAATCAGAGAACATGGGAGAAAACAAATGACAAAAAAGGGCGTCAGTAACATTCTGGGCCTTCGGATCAACGTTCACGTCTGTTTCGCTTGGTCTCTTTTTTTGTTTGATTGTTCTGAATTGATTCTTTCCTTTGTTGCTACTCTCCTTCTCCCTTAGTAGCTGCGGCCGAACATGACCCAGGAACCGGCATCGCGGTCGCACTCGGGGTTCAGGCACTTGACCTTCTTGCCGTCCTCGACGAGCGGCTCGTCGGGCTGCTCAAAGGGAATGCACAGGCTCTTCATGCCCATGGAGGGGGCCTTTTGGCCGTCGGGCCCCTCGACGACCTGGTCGCTCTTGGTCAGGTCCTTGATGCGGTCCTCGCAGGCGCCGTCGAGGCAGTGGGGGATGAGCACGACGTTGCGGGCGTCGAGCGCGGGCACGACGCGGGCCCAGTCCTTGAGCACGATGCGGTGCTCGCGGAAGGCGCGGTCGGCCTTGTCGTAGAGGGCCTTCTGGATGGTCTCGAGCAGGGCGGGCACGGCGGTGGCGAGGTCGGCGAGCGGGATGGTGCCCTTCTCGCCGGTGTCGCGGCGGGCGTAGCTGACGACGTCGTTGGCGGCGTCCTTGGGGCCGAACTCGAGGCGCAGCGGCACGCCCTTGAGCTCCCAGTCGTTGAACTTCCAGGCGGGCGTGTAGCCCTCGCGGACGTCGAGCTCGGAGCGCACGCCGGCGGCGCGCACCTTGGCGAACAGGGTGTCGCAGGTGGCCAGGTGGGCGGCCTTGTCGTCGGCGGTCATCTTGGCGGTCAGGCCGACGGGGATGAGGACGGCCTGGATCTTGGCGATGCGGGGCGGCAGCACGAGGCCCTTGTCGTCGCCGTGGATCATGACCATGACGCCGATGACGCGCGTGGACAGGCCCCACGAGTTCTGCCAGACGTGCATGTGCTGGCCCTTGGCCTGGGGGTCCTCGACGGTGATGTCGAACATCTTGCTGAAGTTCTGGCCCAGGCAGTGCGACGTGGCGCCCTGGATGCCGCGGCCGTTGGTGGGGATGTAGCCCTCGACGGTGGTGGTGTAGTAGCCGCCGGCAAACTTCTCGTTCTCCGTCTTGCGGCCGCGCACGACGGGCACGGCCAGCAGTTGCTCGTACACGCCGGCGTACAGCTCGAGGATCTCGAGCACCTCCTGGGCGGCCAGCGCCTCGGACACGTGCGCCGTGTGGCCCTCCTGCCACAGGAACTCGCGCGCACGCAGGAACGGCGTCGTCTGCTTGGCCTCCCAGCGCACGACCGAGTTCCACTGGTTGAGGCGGAACGGCAGGTCGCGGTGGCTGCGAATCCACTTGGCGTAGTAGGGGTACATGACCGCTTCGGACGTGGGGCGCACGGCCACGGGGACCTCGAGGTCTTTGTCGCCGCTGGGTTGTCAGTGAGAACAAAAAAAAAAAAAAAAGGAAGCAAACAAAGCACCCACGCCTTCGTCACCCATGCCAGCTCGGGCGCAAAGCCCTCCACGTGGTCCTTCTCCTTCTCCAGCGACTTGGACGACAGGAACATCGGGAAGCTGGTCTCCTCGACGCCCATGGCCTCGATGCGTTCCTGGAACCACTTGCGGATGACGTTCCAGATGTACATGGCGCCGGGGCGCAGGATGTAGAAGCCCGAGATCTCGTTGTAGTACTCGATCAGCTCAGCCTTGAGCACGACCTCCTGGTACCACTGCGCAAAGTGGTCGGCCTTGCTGACCGTGATGCCGGCAATGTCGTCCGCCTTCTTGCCGCCGACCACGGCCAGGGTGGCCTGCTTGGCCTGCTTGTCGGCCTTGGCCTGGGCCATCTTGGCCGCCTTTTCGGCCTTCTTGAGCGCGCTCTTGGACTGCTCCTTTGCTTCCTCCATGGCGGGCGGTAGTCGGTAGTGCGTCAGAAGGAGACCGGTCGCAGGGCGTGTTCGGGTCGATCGTTTGGTCAGGTTTTGCTCTTTTTGATTTTCTTTATTTATTTTCTTTTTTTTTGGATCTTTTTAGTCGGGGCGACGCTTGCCCCTCATCGCCAGCCCGGCGCCGATAACAGAGGGGTGCGTTATCTCGGTCCCCCTGTTTCCCCTGCTGCGGGACGGTTCTCGTTGTGGGGGGGAAAGGGGTGGATCAACTGATTTTCCGTCCAGCTAAAGCTTCTGTAGGCGGGACAGCGAGCTCCTATTTTTCTTGCGGAGCACAGCAAAAGAAGGCAAAAGAAGGCACAGAAAGCGGGAAAGAAGAAACTCTTTTGGTCTACCTCACAGCATCGACCAGCGGCGACCACTCTGCCGCCATTCGACGTTCTACTCGCCTTGTCTTTCTTTCGGTTCTTCGTCCTTCGCTGCCATGGCGTCCATGTTCGAGCAGACCCGGTCCGGGACGCTGTTCCTGGGTGGCCAGAAGATCTCGGGGGCGGACATTCGCGACCAAAATGGTAGGACAGTCTGGACTCTGGGTGTTGTGTTTGAACTGTGTCTGACCTTCTCCAGTGAACGCGACGCAGGCGATTGCCAACGTTGTCAAGAGCTCTTTCGGCCCGAGCGGACTGGACAAGATGATGGTGGACGACATTGGTGTAGGTTTCTCTGTTCCTCTTTTTTCTCTTCTCTTTGTCTGGCCCTTCTAACCCGTCCCAGGACGTCACGGTCACAAATGACGGCGCTACGATCCTCACCCTCCTCGACGTGGAGCACCCCGCCGGCAAGATCCTGGTCGACCTGGCCCAGCAGCAGGACAAGGAGGTGGGCGACGGCACGACGTCGGTGGTGCTGATCGCGGCCGAGCTGCTGCGGCGCGCCAACGAGCTGATGAAGAACCGCATCCACCCGACGACGGTGATCACGGGGTACCGGCTGGCGCTGCGCGAGGCGATCAAGTACATGAACGACCACATCAGCATCAAGGTGGAGCAGCTGGGGCGCGAGTCGCTGATCAGCATTGCCAAGACGTCGATGTCGAGCAAGATCATCGGCGGCGACTCGGACTTTTTCGCCAACATGGTGGTGGACGCGCTGCAGGCGGTCAAGACGACGAACAACCGCAACGAGACCAAGTACCCGGTCAAGGCGGTCAACATTCTCAAGGCGCACGGCAAGAGCGCGCTGGAGTCGCAGCTGGTCAAGGGGTACGCGCTCAACTGCACGGTGGCGTCGCAGGCGATGAAGACGCGGATACAGGACGCCAAGATTGCGGTGCTGGACATGAACCTGCAGAAGGAGCGGATGAAGCTCGGGGTGCAGATCACGGTGGACGACCCGCGGCAGCTGGAGCAGATCCGGGCGCGCGAGGCGGGCATGGTGATTGAGCGGGTGGAGATGATCCTCAAGGCGGGGGCCAACGTGATCCTGACGACCAAGGGCATCGACGACCTGGTGCTGAAGCTGTTTGTGGAGCGCGGGGCCATGGCGGTGCGGCGGTGCAAGAAGGAGGACCTGCGGCGGATTGCGCGGGCGACGGGGGCGACGCTGCTGAGCACGCTGTCGGACCTGAACGGCGACGAGCGGTTCGAGGCGTCGTACCTGGGGCACGCGGAGGAGGTGGCGCAGGTGCGGATCTCGGACGACGAGTGCATCCTGATCAAGGGCACCAAGGTGCACTCGGCGGCGTCGATCATCCTACGGGGCGCCAACGACTTTTCGCTGGACGAGATGGAGCGGTCGGTGCACGACTCGCTGTCGGCAGTCAAGCGCACGCTGGAGAGCGGCAGCATCGTGCCGGGCGGCGGCGCGGTGGAGACGGCGCTGCACATCTACCTGGAGGAGTTTGCGGGCACGGTGGGGTCGCGCGAGCAGCTGGCGATTGGCGAGTTTGCGCAGTCGCTGCTGGTGATCCCCAAGACGCTGGCGGTCAACGCGGCCAAGGACGCGTCGGAGCTGGTGGCGCAGCTGCGGTCGCGGCACGCGCTGTCGCAGCGGGTGCTGGACCTGGGCGGCAGCAGCGGCGGGAGCGGCGGCAGCGGCAAGGGCAAGAGCGGCAGCGGCAGCGGCAGCGACGGGAGCAGCGGGCCGGCGGGGGGCGCGGGGGCGGACGGCGGGGCGGGCGGCGGCAAAGACGGGGCGGGGCTGGCGCACCAGAAGAAGCAGCAGGCGGCGCAGCAGCAGCAGCAGCAGCTGGACGACGAGAAGACGATTGCGCGCAAGAAGGGGTACAAGAACTACGGGCTGGACCTGACGCGGGGCCGGGTGGTGGACGAGGTCAAGGCGGGCGTGGTGGAGCCGTCGATGAGCAAGGTGCGGCAGCTGAAGAGCGCGGTGGAGGCGTGCATCAGCATCATGCGGATCGACACGTTGATCAAGCTGGATCCGGAGGCACCGCAGGACGACGGCCACGGTCACTAGAGAGGGGAGGGGGAGGAGGGGGGGGGAGGGGAAGAGCGGGAAGAGCGGGAAGAGCGGAGGGCAGTGATGGCCTCTACGAGCACGAGAGCCAAGAAGGATACGAAAACTAGACAACGGATCTGAGCAGGGTAGAGAAAAGACCAAAAAAAGAAAGGAAAGAAAAGGAAAGCAAACGACGTGTCTTGGATTGTGGTGTGGTTGATCGCTTATTCCCGGGCCAAGTTAGTCAGGGTCGCGCGCCTAGCATCGGCTTACACGCGCGTGGAGGATCCTCCGCATCCGTCGAGAATAGGAAAAAGAGTACGGTGCCAAGGACCGTGTTGGACAGGATACGTCAGGCGAGGAGGAGAGGGCAGTCGTCTTTACGTAAGGGCGAGCGGCGGCTGGGGAGGGGGGGGGGGGGGGGGGGGCGGACGTCGAGCTGACCGACGGCCAACACGGGTAGCGCTTGCCTATTTTTACTTTTTCATCTTGGCCATCCTTGCCTCCTTCCCTGCTCGTCCGTGCTCGCTGCATGCTCTTTCCTGTTCCGGCTGGGCTCGTATCGACGGCACGCTCGGCTTATATAACACACGGAGTGGGATACAAAGGACCTTGGAGCTGGGGCCACGTTTTCCTCTCTCCGCGCTCTCCGACAACTCTCTGTGCATCCTCAACCATGGCCGGCGGCGACGACGACTACACGCCTCCGCCCGCGGACGCGCCCGGGCTCGTGCTGGTGCAGCCGACGGCGGCCGAGCTGCGGCGGATCTGGGCGCTGCACCACCACATGTGGGGGCCGGCGCTGCCGCTGGACACGTACGTGGCGCGCGAGGCGTACCTGGCGGCGGTGCCGCTGGCGCGCGACGGCGGCAACACGCCGTGGATGCTGACGGACGGGGCGCGGGCGCCGGGCCAGCGGCCGATCCTGTCGAGCTGCGAGACGCTGCGCAAGCCGGCGCTGGTGGCGGTCCCGGCGGCGGCGGCGGCGG
>LZPB01000338.1:0-15704 GCA_001676865.1 Ceratocystiopsis minuta
CGCCGCCGCCAGCCCCAGCCGCGGCCGCCCCAGGTCGCCCACCACGACCTCGATGCGCGCCGCCAGCGCGTCGCGCCACAGGCCCAGCCCCAGCAGGTGGCGCCGCAGCCGCGCCATGCCGGCCGCCCGCGACGCCGCGCGCACCAGGCAGAGCACCTTCGGCTGGCTCCGCAGCCCCAGCAGCGCGTCCAGCAGGAACGCGCCCAGGAAGCCGGTCGCGCCGGTCAGGAAGATCGTGTCGGCGTCGCCGATCGGCGAGACGGGCACCGGCGCACGCGTCGTCGTCGCCGGTGCCGCAGGGGTCTCGTCTTCGCCCTCAAGCACCGAGTCCTCCGCCAGCATCGCCCGCAGCAGCCGCGTGTCCACGTCTTTGGCCGCCAGCGGCGGCCGTCCGTCGGCCCCCGTCGCCTCCGCCTCCGCCGCCACGGCCGCCATCACGGCCGCCGCGTGGCCCGCCAGCGTCGGCGTGCGCGCCAGCTCCAGCAGCGGCACCGTCACGCCGTACGCCGTCGACAGTCGCGCCGCCAGCGCCGCCAGCGCCAGCGAGTGGCCGCCGAGGTCGAAGAAGTCGTACGCCGTCGCGTCCGCGAGCGCCGTGGCCGCCGCCGCCTCGTCCAGGCCCAGACACACGGCCCAGTGCGGCTTGATGTCGTCGGCGGTGCAGACATCCGGGGGCGTGGTCGCGCTGCTGGACGTGGCGTCCGCCGCCCGCGGCGTCCGGGTTGCCGACGCCAACGCCGACGCCGATGCCGACCCCGACGCCGTCTCGGGCGCGGGGCTCTCGGTGCCCCCCCGCTGCGGCCGCGGCAGGGCGTGCAGGTCGACCTTGCCGGACACGCCGTGCGTCGGCAGCCGGTCCAGCGCCACCCAGTGCACCGGGATCATGTAGTGGGCCAGGTGCGCGGCCAGCCGCCGCCGCGCCAGCGGGCTGTGGCCGTGCGCGTTGATGGCCAGCGGCGGGCGGTCGCTGTCGGTCGCGCGCTTCTCGGGCACCACGTACGCCACCAGCTGCCGCGCCAGCCCGTCGCCGTCGGCCACCACCACGCAGCTGCGCACCGCCAGGTGGCGCACCACGGCGCTCTCCACGGCCGCCGGGTGCACCGTGTAGCCGCGGATCTTGATCATGCCGCCCACGCGGCCGCTGATCTCGAGCACGCCCGACGGCAGCAGGCGCGCGCGGTCGCCCGAGCGGTACACGCGGCGGGCCTTGCCGTCGCCGTCGGCCGCAAACACGTCCGGCACAAAGGCGGCCGCCGTCGTCTCCGGCCGGTTGATGTAGCCGCGCGCCAGCAGGTCGCCGCCCACGTACAGCTCGCCGCTGACACCGGGCGCCACGCGCCGGCCCGCCTCGTCCACGACGTACACGTGGTCCGGGTCCAGCGGCGCGCCCACGGGGCAGATGCCGGTGTCCTCGCCGTCGACGGGCATGTCCGCCAGCAGCGCGCGCAGGTCGCCACAGGCAATCTCGTGCGTCTCGCTGGCGCTGTAGCAGTTGAGCAGGCGCACGCGCGGCGGCAGCGCGGCGGCGGCGCGGCGCGCCAGGTTCACCGAGACCACCTCGCCGTTGAGCCACAGCGTGGCCAGCGCGGGCAGACGCGCGGCCAGGGAGCGGTCGCCGTCGTAGCGCGCCAGGATCGTGGCCAGCAGCGTCGGCGTCATCAGCGTCTCCGTGATGGCGTGGCGGGCCAGAAAGGCGACCAGCGCGACCGGGTCGTAGCTCATGGCGTCGGGCACGGCCACCGACGTCGCGCCGCGCAGCAGCGGCCGCAGCATCTCCCACACAAAGAAGACGTTGCAGGCCACGCGGTCGCCAGGGCCCAGGTCGCTGAAGCCGAAGCGCAGCGCGTACGACCGCACCGCCGCGCTGTGCGGGTTCGCGATGCCCTTGGGTTGGCCCGTTGAGCCGGACGAGTACGACACGAAGGCGAGACGGTCGAGGTCCGTGGGGGAAGGCAGGCTGTCGTCGTCGGTGCTGTCATCGTTGTCCTCGGCCGCTTCGACACCCAGATCCCCCAGCACGATGCACGGCACGCCGCCCGGCACGCGGTCAGCCAGCGCCGACTCCTCCAGGCGGTCGGCCAGCGCCGCGGACGCCAGCACCACGGCCGGCTTGGCGTCCATCATGACGTCGGCCAGCTGGCCCGCCGGGTACGCCGTCTCCAGCACCAGAAAGGCACCGCCCGCAGCCAGCGCTGCCAGACAGGCCGCCACGTACGGCGCACCGTGGTCCATCAGCACGCCCACGAGGCTGTCGCGGCCGACGCCGTGGTCGCGCCGCAGCTGCCGCGCCAGCCGCGTGACGATGCGGTCCAGCTCCTCATACGTCCACGAAATGGTCCCATCCTCGACGGCGGCGGCGGTGGGTGTGCGCTGGACCTGCTCGCGGAACAATGCCACAAGGTCTTTGTTGATGTCGAGGGGAGGCATGGCGGGGGAAGGGGGGGTGGGAGGTCTGGAGGGAGGAGGAGAGCCAAGAAGAAGAGCGGTAAAGGAACGGGCACAATTGGAATGCAAGAGGCCCAGCGTTGGAAGAAAAGGAGGAAAAGGGAAAGGAAAGGAAAAGAAAAGGAAAAGAGAAAAAAAGAAAAAAAAAAGAAAGACGGAAAAAACCTGGGGTCGCCCGAGGAAGCTACGTTTTGCCCAGTTAGGACAAAGGCGGCAGGTACGATAGCCTAAAAACACGTGCCCAATGAGATGACGTTGATGACTCCCAGGGGCAACAGCGCCCAACTGGGACGATCTAGACCTTTGAAAGTTTGGTATTTCTGTCTGCCGTTTCTACCTACAACCTACACGCGCCCCCGCTCGAGGAAAATGTTGGGAATGTCGACGTGCTTGGCGCGGATGTACTCGCACAGGTTCTTGCCCAGGCTGTCGAAGCTGGACGTGGAGTTGAAGCCGCGGTCGAGGTGGTCCTTGAGCAGGAAATGCACGGCCTTGATGTTGGGGAACTCGCAGCGGTCGATCTGCTTGCCGCTGTCGTTCTTGCCCAGCAGCTTGCGCAGCGTGGCGGTGCTCAGCACGGTGCGCAGCCACTCGTACTCGTCGTCGCGGCGCACAAAGAGGCCCAGGTTGCAGTTGGAGCTCTTGTCGCCGGAGCGGCCCAGGGCGACGTAGCCCAGCGGCGCGCGCGTGGTCGGGCCGAACTTGGCCAGGTCGGCGGGCTGCGCGGTGTCGTAGCTGGGCTGCTCGCGCGGGAAGGTCTGCGTGACGGTGGGCGCGGGGATGGGCACGACGGTGCCGTCGGGCAGGTGCGCGGTCTCCTGCACAAACGACTGCGGCAGCAGGCTGACCCAGTACTCGAAGAAGGGGCGGCCGATGGCGGTGCGCATGTCGGGCGCCATGGTGCCGCCCGGGTAGCTCTGCAGCAGGTTCTCGATGCAGAAGCGCGCAAACGAGCCGCGGTCGGAGTCGACAAAGCTGCTGCCGGCCAGCAGCTCCGGGTCGCGCGTCTGGGCAAAGATGCGCAGGTCGACCGTGGCCGCCTCCTGCGACTCCGGGTCGTCGGGCACGACGCCGGCGACCTGGAACTTGAGGCACGAGAACTTGTCGAGGTAGGCGCCCATGCGCGCCTTGGTCTGGCGCTCGATCATGGCCACCTTCTCCGGGATGTCCAGCCCCGTCAGGTAGAAGTGGAACTCGGCCTGCCAGCCGCCCTTGGCCGTGATGCCCACCTTGGTCGTCGGCGGCGGCGGCAGGCCCTTGACGCCCGACACGTGCACCTCGTTGGGCGCAATCTGCTTGATCACCACGTCCTCGATCGACGCCGTCACGTCCGAGTTGTAGTACAGCGGGCCCTGGATCTCGTACAGCAGCTGGCTGGCCACCGTCTCGATGTTGACCAGCCCGTCGCGGCCCTTCTCCATGCTGATCACCGCCTCGCCCTTGGCGTCGATCGCCGCGATCGGGTAGCCCATGTCCAGGTCCTTGTCGCCCAGGTCCTTGAAGCCCGAGTAGTAGCCGCCCGTCGCGTACGTGCTGCACTCGATGATGTGGCCCACCATCAGCGCGCCCGCCAGCTCCGGGATGTTCTCGCGCGTCCACCCGTGCCACCACATGGCCGCGCCCACCGTCACCGACGCGTCCGCCACCCGCCCGCACAGCACAATGTCCGCGCCGCCCGCAAAGCACGCCGCGATGCCCGTGCCGCCCAGGTAGCACTGCGCGCACACCGGCTCGTAGCCCCAGTCCTGGATCGCCTTGTTCGCCGGCAGGTTCAGGAACGGCTCGCCCTTCTTGTACAGGTCCAGCACCGCGTCCGTCACGTCGTCGCCGTCCACCACGCCCACCTTGAGGTCCACGCCGTGCTTCTGGATCAGCGCCTTGACCTCCACCGCCAGCCCGTGCACGTCGCTCGCGCCCGCGTTGACCGCCACCTTGGTGCCCTTCTTGGCCAGCCACGGGATCGCCGGGTCCAGCTCCTCCAGGAAATACGGCTCGTAGCCCTTGGCCACCAGCGTCGACCCGGACGTCATCGCCTTCTGCGCCAGCCGGTCGCGCTTGTCCGACCCGCGCAGCGTCATGTTGCACTCCGACATCCAGTCGCCCGTGATCACATCCACGTCCTCGTTCTTGGCCATGTCGTGGATGGCGCGCTTGCGGTCGTAGACGCCTGGCGGTCAGCAAACATCCATGGCGTCCTCCAGCACGGAACACTGCACATACCTCCCGAGCATCCAGCGATGCGGATCGGCCGCTTGGGCGTGCCGGCGCCGTTGGCCGCGTTGGTCAGATCACCAGCAGAACCCATGATGGAAGTAGGGGGGAAGGCAAGAGGATATGGGAAGAAGCAAAGACAAACAGAGTCCAACAGCAGTTGCACAAAAAGACGAGGCGGAAAAGAGCGATCCATCCCATCCAGGACACCCTCCGCTTTATATATACCACCGTCCACCCCGCGCCAGCGCGTTGCCGTCATTGCCGGCGCCGTACCCCATGGTCCAGCCCGTCGTCCTGGCGCTAATGATTCAACAACAAAGACGCGAGTGAGGGGAAAAGACGTCCCGAGACACCTTTCTCGCGGCGGGATCGGTCAAGCACAGCCGAGCCGTTGGGGCCGTTGGGGTTGGAGCTGCATGTTGCGTGGCGCGCTGGCGGTCCTGTCATCTCTAAGCCTCGTGTTTCGCTAAGGCAAGCGAGTCTTTAAGCGTTGTACGAGTACGTAGTAGTCCTATCTGTGTGTCCTGTGGTTTTGGTTTATTTATTTATTTTTATTTCTGTTTTTTTTTTTTTTTAGTTTCCCATTTGTCTTCTTTCATTCTATTCAACAACTTTCTTCTTTTTTTCTTTCCTCCCCTCCCCTCTCTTGTTCATCTCTCTATGACTTCTCACACTCATCCCCCTACCCCCTTCAGTCGCAACAACTCGTCGACCATGCACTCCTGGGTCTGGCCACTGAATCATAGCTGCTGCATGCGGGGTCTGGGGAAAGTTTCCCGTTCTGCGGGGTTGGCCCGGCGTTAATGATTCAGTAGCCGCTCTGCATACAGATGCGCCCCACGCCCGGGGCACTCGTTTTCCTCGTCCTGGACGACGATATACAATTTCACAACGCAAAGCATCCTCAGGAAGGGGACGGAGAGCGGATAGTGAGAATTTCGAAGTGTGATTTGGAGAAGGGCAAGGGGACGCCGTGCGGAGCTGGAGGGGAGACGGATCCAGGATAGCAGGACGTTCCTCCGGCGTCGGAGAGGAGACAGCTCTTATCTTTCCCGGTGAGGGGTACGGCTGTGTGAGAGAGTTCATGCGTGCGCAGCAGGATCAAAGCCGCACAGGACAATCTTGGGGCTCCTGGTGGCCTGTGCCTCGAGTCAGGTACGGAGCACGGCTGTGCGCGCAAAAAGATTTCCGCTCCGCGTCCGAGGCTTTGTCAGATCCCTGGCCGTTTCGAGACAGCCAGTAATGTTGTAGCTGAAACGTAGAAACGACTTGATCCAGGATTGGTTGTTGCATACGGAGTACAGCTTTGTGCAAGGTACTCCGTCATTGTCACAAATTACAGGGCAAGTACACCTTTGCAGAAAAAGGAGAACAAACTTTCTTTATAAGTATACCTTGAACTCAGTGAATTAACAGAAAACTACATAGAGAAATGACGCAAAGAAATTGCCAGTTGAAAAGCAGAATCAGCAAAACCCAAGTGCCTGAACAAGGCTGTGCCGTGAGGCTGGCCCGCCGGGCCAATCACAGCGCGCGATCCAGCGATCTTGCGTCCCCCACGTCACCGACACCCCCCCCCGATCCATTCCCCTTCCTTGTGCGCATCTCTCCGAAGAAAACCACGACAAAAGACATCCATCTCTCTTCTTTTCCAGGCATGGGCATCCGCAAGCGTGCCCCGGCGGCCCCCGCGTCGGCCGCCGCTCCCCTGCTGGCCACCCCCCCCGCGGCCGTCGCCGCCCTGTTTCCCACCCCCGGCTCCGTCTTTGCCGACGGCCTGCCGCTGCCGCGCCTGGTCGTCTTCGACCTCGACTACACGCTGTGGCCCTTTTGGGTCGACACGCACGTCTCGGGGCCGGTGCGGGCCGCGCCGCAGCCGGACAGCGGCAGCAGCAAAAAGGCCGGCAGCCCGGCGGCCTCGCCCACCACGGCCGTCGTCGACAAGTTCGGCGAGACGTACGCCTTCTACCGCGACGTGCCCGCCATCCTGCAGGCGCTGCCGGCGGCCGGCGTCTGCATGGGCGTGGCCAGCCGGACGTCGGCGCCGGAGCTGGCGCGCGACGTGCTGCGGCTGCTGCAGGTGCCGCAGGTGCCGCAGGCAGCGCAGGCGGCGTCGGCGTCCGACATGAAGGACGACGGAGACCGGGCCATCCCCGCCCCCGCCTACCGCCGCGCGCTCGACGTGTTCGCCGGCGGGCTCGAGATCTACCCCAGCACCAAGCTGCGGCACATGGAGGCGCTGCAGCGGCGCACCGGGCTGGCGTACGAGGACTTTCTCTTCTTCGACGACGAGAGCCGCAACCGCAACGTCGAGACGCTCGGCGTGACCATGTGCCTGGTGCGCGACGGCGTCTGCTGGTCCGAGCTGGAGCGCGGCGTGCGGCTGTGGCGCGCGCGCCGCGGGTACGGTGGCGGCTCAGGTCGCGCGGAGGTGGCGGCGGACGACGACGACGACGACTACTAGGACGGTGGTTGACTTGCGTCTACAGAGACTTTTTACAGTCTTGGGAACGGCGTCTCGCACAAGGCTATCGATATCCTAACAAGAGACGTGTATATAGAAGAAATGGATAGATCCTGCTTATGCAAAAAGAGCCGCGACAGAAAGACGCAAACGGCCAGGAGAACAACATGCCGAACAAGAACACCCCGGCTCCCCACCCAGCCAAAAGGAGCCAAAAGGATACAAAAGGTGGTCACACAAGGGCAGCCCCGTCTCTAAGCGCGTCTACGCCTCTTTGGCCGCCGCCTCCGGCACAGCGGCCGCCTCCTCGGTCTTCTCCGACACGGCCAGGTTCTGGAGAGCGGCCACCGGCGGCTCGGCGTGGCCATTTGCCGCCGCCGCCGCAGGCTTCGCCGCGTCGGCCGCCGTCTCGGCCGCCGCCTCGGCCGCCGCCTCCTCGGGCACGGCCTGGGGCTTGGTGCCGCGGAAGACCTTGGGCAGGGTGCAGACGCGCACGCGGCGGTCGCCGTCCTTGGCGCTGGAGCCGACGGCCAGGCACTCGACGGCGTCGGTGGCGGTGCCGTCGGGGCCGGTGGCCGGTTTCCAGTAGACGGGCCCGTTGGGGAAGGCGGTGAAGCCGTTGGCCCAGGTGGCGCGCGCGTGGATGTCGGCGTCGAGGTTGGGCATCTGGCCCCACTCGAAGTCGAGCTTGCCGCCGTAGGCCTTGGGGATGTTCTCAATGTCGACAAAGGTCAGCAGCGTGGGCAGGACCTCGTTGTGGCTGAGGATGAAGATCTTGGACACGGTGACCGGGTCGAACCAGCGCTTGACCCAGCCCCAGACGGTGGAGAAGAACATGGGCGCGCCGAGGATCTGTTTGTGTGTTCGTTAGCGAGGGAGCACGGGGAGAGGCAGGCAGTCGGATGCACGAACAAAGATGCCTGGCGGTGTTAGCGGGTGCACATAGACAGGAGGAAAGAGAAGAGAAGAACTCACGGTCAAGCGTCTCCGGGTAATGCGCCGTGGCCAGGGTGCTGGCCGCCTGCATGTGGCTCTTCAGGTTCCAGAACTGGCGCAGACTGACGCCCGACACGTCGACAATGTTGGTGCTCAGCGTGATGGGCGTCGTGGTGGCGTGCTCGCGGTCGGGCATCTCGGTGCACAGCGGCATGACGAAGCGCGTCAGGTTCTCGTACAGCGCAAACAGGCGCAGCAGCTTGAGCGGCGTCTTGCCGTCCGACTTGGCGCGGCTGCACGGCTTGTTGGCCGTCTTCTCGTAGGTCGCGATCGTCTTGGAGTCGAGGTGGCGGATCACGAAGACGTAGAGCGGGATGCCGCTGGGTTGTTAGAGGGAACAGACGATACGAAAAAAAGCACATCTGGGGTTCGGCACGCACCGCTTGTCTCTCCGGCCCGTCCACTGCGGATACTGTGGCGGTCAGATCGCGATTCGTCTCGTCGAGTGGCAACAATTGCGCTTACCAGCAACCGGCTCTGCTCGTACGCCTCGAGGTCGATCGTGTCGTAGAGCAGGTCCAGCTCGTTCGCCGCCCGCCACTCCTCCGTGTCCTTGAACTGCTTGTAGGCATCCTGCACCACCCACCGCCGCGCGCGGATGAACCGACTGGGGAGTCTCGTTAGCACGGGACACGGGTCCGTTCGTGGCCTCGTGGCCGGCGCGGCGCGCCACCCACTCACAGAAGGGTCGGGTCGTCGTGCGACGCGGGCGGGCCCGGCTTGTAGAGGCCCTCCTTTTCCAGGAGCTCCTTGAACGCGGTGAACGCGACCGTCTCCTCGTCCGTCAGGAAGCCCAGGTGGCCGTGGGGGTAGCCGTACTCGACGGCGGCGGCGGCGGCGTTCTGCTTGTGGTGCGCGGCATGGCCCTCGTGCTGGTGGTGGCTGCGGAGGCTGTGGTGGCTGCGGCGGCTGCTGAGCACCGAGGAGCCGGCATTGGACGTGGTCTTGGCGAGGGTCTCGCCGGGCACGTTCTCGGTCGTCATGGGGGGGGGGGGAAGGGGGAAGATGAGACGGAAACAGGGGTATAAGAGGGAGCAGAAAAGAAGCGAAGAACAACAAGAACGAAATACGAGGAAACCTGTGCTAAGCTGCACGTGAACAGAAGGAGGACGACAAAGCACAGCACCGAGGGAACACGGAGCGCGGAGCGGAAGGCGACGCGGTGATCTTCAGGGACAAAACCCGGCACCCGCAAAAGAGACGGTGAGATGCGTTGGCGCGCCTACGGAGTACGCTCATTTCGACGTCGGACCCCACATAGATTCCGGTTTCCCGGGTGTAATAGGCCAGATTAGTAATCTTGTTGGGAGGGACCGTACGCGACGGTTCTCGAGGAGGCCAAAGGGGGCAAAAGAAGCAGAAAGGAGGGCAAAAGAAACAGTGTTGAGAGGCAAAGAAGAACGGAAAGAGTAGACCGTTCTACCACTTTCCTATCGTTAGTGGTGCGCGTGGTGGCGCGTAAGCACGTGGACGGAGCGCGATCTCGCCCATGGACCCTGCTCGTAGGACGAGTACGGAGTACCGCAAGATACGTTCCAACGGTTGCTACGATCGCATCGCCCTGTGGCTGCTGCGCTGGCCCTCTCCCGGGTCTGGTGGCTGCACGGACTGCAGCTCGCCCTGTCCAACAACAGCACCGAGTCGCCGCCCGTGGTCCGGATGTGACACAATGCGTTGTTGATGGTTCTGGGGCCGAAACCGTACGAGTAGAGTCGAGGCATGTTGTGCCAGGTAGCAAGCAGCATCTTGGCTGTTTCACGGGTGGCAGCCGCGGTAGCCGCGAGTGTTTTCTTTCCTACTGGTAAATCCCTCTGCACGAAGGACCTCGCACGGTGACTCGTCTTCGCCTGTCCTCTGTTGCACGACATGCCAAGAAAAAGAACCCTTTGCACGCCCAGACACAGACGGAATGGACCAAAACGTGTCTGCGCCCGTTGCAGTCGACATTCCCTGCTTTGGGTTTGTCTTGATTGTCACAGGGATTGTCGTAATCCTGGCCTGCCAAAACGCCGATCCTTGTCGTCTTCTGCAGCGGCCTTATTTTCTTGTTTTTCCCCTTCGACTTTAATTCTACGGCGGACTTTCCCTGTTTCCCTGGCCTCCTCTGGCTGCTGCATCGAGATTCCATATCGTCATTCTTGACCGGGTGGATGTTTCTTGTTTCAATTTTTTCTTCTTTATTCGTTCTTTTTTTCTCCTGTCGTATTTTCCGTAATCTCTCACCCAAATATGGCAAAACCACAACAAAACAAGACCAGTGCAGATCTTTCTCCGGGTAGCAATGCATGTCCGTGAGAGAATCCTGCGACGTAGGAGCCACGTCGTCTGTCTCGCCCCTGTCGCTCATTTCTCCGCTCGTCCTGCCTCCTTGACGGGGCGACCGGAGACAAAGTAACGAGAGTTTGTCTACTTGGCGTGTGGCTGCTGATGGGATCCTCTTGGGGTGCGTTGACGGAGAAACATGCCGCGTGTTGTGCCGCACCAGAATTGTATCGACAGTCGGCCTGTTTTCTTCTTTTTTTTTTTTCTTCCTTGCCTTTTTCCCCTATTTTTAAAATTAATTTCTTCCCTGCGTGCCTCCTCGTTGTTGTCCTTCCATCGTGAACAAATCCGTCGAGGAGCAAAACTTCGGATCGGACAAATCCGGCCCCACTCTCAACAAGGCGGGGTCTGGGGCCCGTCTCCGCGATAAGAGCCGATTTTGGTTTTATCCCCGGGTAGAATGTGGCTCCGTAAAATACCTTGAGATTTACAGAGTACAGATGTCTCGATATTCAATGGAATCAGATGTCTTCCGCGTATTTACTCGCACAGGTTGCATTGTTTTTGAAAAATTCTCCTTTCTGGCCCCGCCCCGAATGGACGGGCAGGCGGCACAGACACGGAAAACGAGAACGATTTCGGGCCGTGTCTGCGGGGAAAGAAAGGGGAAACGGACGGCTGAAAGGGTTCCTTGGTCCGGGCCTGACGTCAAAAGGTTTCAACAGGGTCCGTCTCTGTATGGTCAATGCAGACAAAGAATGTGTGTGCTTGGGGAGGCAAGCGGGCAAGACAAGACACGGAGATGCCGCTGGCCGCGCGTGTAAGCCATGTGGTGTGTTTTTTGGTGGTTTACTTTTTCTGCTGTCTGGGCCGACGACAGCACAGCTTTGTGCTCCGTACGGAGAGTAGAGAGACCGACGCTCACAAGCCTTCACGAGCCTTGTTTTCCCACGACAACAACCAGCACATGCAGTGTCACGTCGTTATCAGTAAACCTGGGCCGGGCGAATACCTTTGCCTCTCGCCTCTCATCTCTTTCACGGGCTAGCTCCAGCCACGACGCCCCACGCAGCCGATGCAGACAGACCCTGCCGGCAAATGTCATCTTGCAGCCGCCGAGTGTCGTGAGCCCTGGATTTTGTGCCCTTTGTGAGCACGTATGCTGCACGTCAGATACACAAGCCATCCTGTCAGATGCGACGCTGTGGCTTGTCCCATTCGCACAAGGCAGTGCAACACTGCACGCGTCCCAATGCAGGAAGAAAGAAAAGACAGAAAAAAAAAAGCAAAACAGCTGAGAGCATCGTGATGCGGTACGGAGTAGCGGGCCTTTTGCGGATGGCGGCGGGCCATTGGCATGCCGGACTAGGAGCGGCCTCAACAACTTCGAACCAGCACGAAAGCGCAGGAAGCGCGGCCCGGTGGCTCGAACGAGAGAGAGTTCACGATACGAGCACAGACCTCGGCGCCCTCGCGGTTCTCTAGCGCTGGGCGTGTCCTCCCTGAGGTGGAGCTTATGACGCAACAGGCTCCGTTTTGTCGCACAACAGGCCACAGTGTGAGTGGAGTGGCGGGCGCTGCAGCGAATGGGAGGCCTGGAAAAGGCACGCTTTTCGTGTCCGGGGCGGCTTTTTGGGCGGCCAGTTTGGGGTGGCTTTGCACCGCCGCCGCCCCGTAAAGAGACTGCTGTTAGCGCCTTGGTGCGCTGTATTGCCTCAGTGGGCCGCTATACGCCCCGTAGACCACTCAGAATGCACAGTATGTGTTCCTCCGTGTTGATACGGACTGGTTCTTTGCCGCTAGCTGCGTTAGTGAGACGCCCGCAGAAACCCGCAGAAGAGTAAGTACACGACTGCCTGTGTCATTTGCGCACTGTGTGTTGATGTGTGCGATTCCGCAGGGGGACCGTGCCGATAGGAAGTCCTCGCACGGGGTACGCCAGGAGGGCCCACAATGACGACGTCACATTCTGTTCCGTCGCCGTTACCCTATCGGGACATGGAGGGGGGACTTGGACTACACGACCGGCGTCCCTGGTTTTGACGCCTTTGTTGCCTTTCGCCTGCCGACTTCTATAAAGGCATCGTGTCCGCCCTCTTGGATCCTGATTGTTCCTCATTCAATTTCGCATTTATCACCATCTTCACCATTGTCTTCTCCCTATATCATACCATCCATCCAAAACAAACATCCTTCACACAAACAACACAAACACTCTCTTCTCTTTCTTCTCTTCCCATCACATCATGTCTTCACAACAAATGTCAAAAAAGGCCGTGCACTTTGGTGCCGGCAACATTGGCCGCGGCTTCGTGGCCTGCTTCCTGCACAACTCGGGCTACGAGGTGGTCTTTGCGGATGTCAACGGCGCCATCATCGACCAGCTCAACGCAAATAAGTCGTACAACGTCTACGAGGTCGGCGCCGACGGCACGGCCGAGTCCACCATCACCAACTACCGCGCCATCAACTCCAAGACGCACGAGGCGGACGTGATCCGCGAGATTGCGACGGCCGACCTGGTGACGTGCTCCGTCGGCCCGAACATTCTGCGGTTCATTGCGCCGGTGATCGCCAAGGGCCTGGACCAGCGCGCGGCGGACCGCGACCCGGTGGCGGTGATTGCGTGCGAGAACGCGATCGGCGCGACGGACACGCTGGCGGGCTTTGTGCGCGACAACACGCCGGCGGAGCGGCTGGAGGACCACGCGGCGCGGGCGCGGTACGCCAACTCGGCGATCGACCGGATCGTGCCGGCGCAGGACCCGGACGCCGGGCTGGACGTGACGCTGGAGAAGTTCTACGAGTGGGTGGTGGACGCGAGCCCGTTTGCGGCGCCGCTGGCGCCGCCGCCGATCGAGGGCGTGCAATGGGTCGAGCACCTGGCGCCGTACATTGAGCGCAAGCTGTACACGGTCAACACGGGCCACGCGACGGCGGCGTACCACGGCTACAACCGCAAGAAGCGCACGGTGCACGACGCGCTGCAGGACCGCCACATCCACCAGCACGTGCACCGCGCGCTGGCGGAGACGGCGGCGCTGATCACGCACAAGCACGGCATCGACGCCGCCGAGCAGGAGCGCTACGTGCGCAAGATCGTGTCGCGCATCGGCAACCCGCACCTCGAGGACGCGGTCGAGCGCGTCGGCCGCGCGCCGCTGCGCAAGCTGTCGCGCAAGGAGCGCTTCATCGGCCCCGCCGCCGAGCTGGCCGAGCAGGGCAAGGACTGCACGTACCTGCTCGAGGCGGCCGAGATGGCCTTCCGCTTCCAGAACGTCGACGGCGACGACGAGTCGTTTGCGCTCGGCAAGATCATGGCCTCGGAGCAGCCCGACGCCGTCGTGCGCGACGTGTGCGGCCTGACCGAGCAGGACAAGCTGTTCCCGCGCGTCGTCGAGGTGGTGCGGCGCGTGCAGGCCGACTCGATGGACGAGTAGGATTGGCTGTCTTCTGTTTTACTGTATTTTTCTTTGTTTACGATGGGATGACTGCGGGCGTTTTTGAATTTCTGGCTGAGGCCTGTTGTTTTATATCTTACAGACTGCCCTGCTTGGCCATGGCACAGACAAATGATGATTGGATATACGCAAGAAGTGTTTGATATTGATGAATAGAAATCCATAGAAAGAAGAAACGCTCTCAATCACCGCCCCACGGTCACCGTGTTCCCCCGCGCCTGCTCCTCGTAGAACTCGAGCGTCAGCGCCGCCAGGAAGCCCGGGATGCAGCCCTTCTCGCGCACCCAGAAGCGGATCTGGTCGTCGATGCGCTGCGCAAACGCGCTGCGCGGGCCGCCGCCGACCTTCATCGTGCCGCGCTCGCCGTCGAACACGATGCTGTTCTCGTTCTCGTCCGTGCGGCTGGGCTGGTACACGCTCTCGACGCGCATCTTGCCGTTGGGGATGAACGTGACGTGCCAGCCCAGCGTGCTCTCCACCGCCTCCTTGAACTCGGCCGACTTGGCCGCCCACACCTCCTTGAGCCGCCGCGCCGCCTTCTGCGCCGACGCCGTCGCCGCCTGCGCCTCCGCCACCTCGCGCCGCGCCGCCGCCAGCGCCGACCGCGGCACCGTCGGGTACGCCGCCGCCGCCGCGCTGTCGCCCGGCCCGGTCCCCTGCACCAGCGCCAGCAGCTCCGCGTTCTCCTGCTGCAGCGCCGCCAGCGTCGCCCGCTTGACCGCCTCGTGGTCCGCCGTCGGGTTCGACCGCAGCGCCAGCACCCGCACGCCCGCCGCCTTCTTCTCCGCCGCCAGCTGCTCCCGCACCACCGCCAGCTCCGTCGCCAGCCCGCGCTGCGCCAGCTGCGCCGCCGCCAGCTCGTCCTGCAGCTTGCGCGTCTTGCGCGCCAGCTGCCCGGCGGCGGCGGCGGCGTCGGCATCGTCGTCGTCGTCGTTGCCGGACCGGGCCCGCTTCGTGCCCGCGAGCGGCAACGACGTGCTGTTGACGGCGCTGCTGCTGCTGCTGCTGCTGCTGCTGCTCGATGCCGCCGCAGCCTCCAGCTTGGTCAGCTCCGCTTGCAGCGTCGCCGCCTCGGCGCGGTACTGGTCGACGAGCGCCTCCAGCTCCTGCACGCGGTCCGTCTTCAGCTGGTCGAACTGCTCCGGGTGGAACGTGCTGTCCTCCGTGTCGAACGCGCGCAGCTGCGCCCGCAGGTACTCGACCTCCTTGACCGCGAGCGCGCGCTGGCGCTCCAGGCGGGCGCGCGTCTTGTCCGCGCCGGCGTCGGCGTCGGCGGCGGCGGAGGGTTTCGCCGCGAGTTCCTTGCTGCGCGCCTCCAGCTGCTTGTACGCGTCGCGCGCCTGCTGCAGGTCGGCGTCGCGCTGGGCCAGCTCGGCCTCGACGGCGCCGACGCGCTCGGTCAGCGCCGCGGTGCGGTAGCGCTCCTCCATGAGCGCCTTGGCGACGGCAGCGGGCGAGTCGAACTGGTCGGCGTCGCCGTCGCCGTCGCCGTCGCCATCCGCCAAGTAGGCCGCCCAGGCGCGGTGCTCGGCCTCGAGGCGCTCGCGCTGGCGCCGCTCCTCGGCCAGCTCGGCCTCGAGCTGCTGCGCGGCGTCGAGGCGGCGCAGCAGCGCGCGCTTCTCCTCCTCGACGATGGCGGTGGCGCGGTGCGTCTGGCGCAGGTGGCGCAGCTCGGCCAGCTGGTCGCGGTTGGTGGCCTCGAGCGCGCGGATGTGGTTGACCTGGTCCGTCAGCTCGCGCCGGATGATGGCCATGGTGGCCGCGTCGCCCGTCTGCGCCTTGAGCCGCAGCACCTCGGCCTCGAGCGCGCCCTCGCGCGCCGCGCGCGCCGCCAGCTCCGCCTGCGCCGCCGCCCGCGCCGC
>LZPB01000339.1:285-15696 GCA_001676865.1 Ceratocystiopsis minuta
GCGGCGGGCGCGGGCGAGGGCGCGCCCGAGGGCGCGGCGCTGGGCGGCGAGGGCCTGGTGGCGGCGATGCCGGCGTTTGCGGCGGTGCTGCGGCCGCTGCTGCGCGACGACGGGCGGCTGCTGCGGGCGGGCGGCGCCGGCGACGGCTGGCTGACGGGTCCGCAGCTGCCGTCGGCCGGGGCGCGGGCGCGGCTGCAGGCGGCGTGCGCGCACGAGACGTGGCTCACGGGCAACGTGCCGCGCGACACGGCGGCCGAGTACGACTGGAGCCTGGCCGGGCTGGTCGTCACGGGCGCCGCGCACCCACAGCGCCGCCGCGGCACCGTCACGTGGAGCGGCGCCTTCAACCTGGCGTGGGTGCTGGACCGCGCGACCGGGCTGTGGGCGCTGTTCGGGTCCAGCTTTGCGCCGCACGGCGACGCCGCGGCCAACGCCCTGATGGGCGCGTTCGAGGCCCACGTCTACGAGGCGGCGGCCCAGGCGGCCAAGCTGTGAACACAGGGGGGAACAATATCAAATACTAACCAAGGGGGGGGGTATATGTAAAGAAACAACGTCTCATCAGGGGGCCTCTCTCCAATCCCTCGGCATTCTATCGAGTGAATCCAAACACATCAACGTCAGGGGGACATCAAAGAAACGAAGAAACAGAAAAACGAGAAAAAACCGAGGATCACAGGGTCGCCTCTGTGGCGGGCGATGCCTCTTCTGCGACGGCCGCCTCCACAGCCGCTTCGACCCCGGCCCCGTCCTCTCCCTCCTCCACGCCGGCCCCCTCCTCGGCCGCACCCTCCTCCACCACCGCCTCCTCCTCCTCCGGCGGCACGTCCAGGATCACGCCGTTCTGCCGCTCCCACACCTCGCGCCGGATGCGGTCGTCCTTGGCCTTGCGCGCCCGCTCCACCTCCTCGAACCCGCCCGACTTCTTCAGCTTGCCCGTCTCGACAAAGTCCGACAGCTCGCGCATCAGCGGGTTGACGCGCCGGCTCTGCAGCTCCTTCTGCCGCAGCTTCTCCGCCCGCTCAATCGCCTCCAGCCGGTTCTCGTGGTTGACCTGCAGCGCCCGCACCTCGCCCAGCACGCCCTCCTTGGCCGCGTTCGGGTCCACCACCCCGCCCCCGCCCGCCAGCACCCCGATGCTCTTCAGCCCCCGCGAGATCTGCCGCCCCAGGAACGACCCCCCGCCGCCACCGCCGCCGCTGCCGCCGCCGCCGCCACCGCTCGGCGTCCCGGTGCCGCTGCCGTTGCCGCTGCCGACACCACTCCCGCCCCCGCCCGCGCCGTCCTCCGCCGCCACGCCCCCCCCGTTGGCGCCCGCGTCCTTCATCTGCTCCTTGGTCGCCTGCTCCACCAGCGCCAGCGTCTCCGACGCCTTCTCCAGGTCGTCCTCCAGGTCCACCAGCAGCTCCTCCGCCATCTTCAGCTCGTCCTGGCCCTTGCACACCTCCTCCAGCTCCTTCTCCCAGATCTTCGTCCACACCGGCTTGTCCTGCTTGATCGTCTCCTTCATCTTCGTCAGGTCCTTGGCCAGCTGCGTAATGTCCTTGGTCACCTCCTCCAGCTGCCGCGGCAGCGGCCGCACCCCGCGGTGCACCACGTCCTTGCGCAGGTCCTCCACCAGGTCCTGCAGGTCGTCCACCTTGGTCACCAGCCGGTCCGACTCCGCGTTCAGCTTCTTGCGCCCCGCCGCCACAATCGCCTGCCCCTGCCCGCTGTCCACGTCGGGAATCACCGCCTCCGCCGCCGCCTTCTGCACGTTGCTCGCCTTGTTGCGCAGCGCCGTCATCGAGCTCTGGATGTCCGACTGGAAGTCCGAGTACGTCTGCCGCAGCACCGCCAGGTCCCGCCGCAGATTCTGGATCTCCACCACCTGCTGCACGTTCGTCGGCCGCCGCACCCCACCCCCCCCGCGCCCGGCCCCCGAAGGCGCGCTGCCCACGCTCACCGCCCGCGGGATCTCCGCTGCTGTTGTTGCTGTTGCTGTTGTTGTCACTGCTGCCGCCGCCGCCGCCGCCGCTGGCAGCGCCGCAAGACGCGCCATCTCCTTGGACGACTCCTGCTGCCGGTCCGACACCCGCTGCAGCGCCGCGCCCTGCTCGTCGACGTTCTGCTTGACCTGCTGCACAATCGACTTGAGCGCCCCGATGCCCTCGTCAAAGTGCCGCTTGACCTCGTCCAGCGCCTCCACGTTGAGCGCCAGCACCGTGCGGTCCTTGATGTCCGACAGGTCCTCCAGCTCGTGCCGCACCCCCGACACCGGGTCCTGGATGTAGATCTCCGGCAGGTCCGCCCCGTCCTGCTGCGTGTTCCACGAGAACTTGTCGATAAACGCCAGCTGCAGCCGCCCCATCGTCAGCTCGCTGTAGCCCTCGGCCAGCACAAACTTCTTGACCTTGGACTTGTACTGCAGGAAGAGCGTCAGCGCCTTGCTTTCCGGCTCCGGCGCTGCTGCTGCTGCTGCTGCTGCTGCTGCGGCTGGTGATGGTCGTGCCGCGGCCGTGGCGGACGCCTCGCCGGGACCTGGTTCCCGCCGCCTTGCCGGCGTCGCGGGCACCGTCTCGCCGCCCACCAAGGCGGCCTCTGTGGCGTGCAGCGTCTTGCTTCGCTCCACCGCGTCGGGGCTGCCCTGGGCCGCCTTGGTTCCGTTGACCCGCCGCTTGTGCTCGTCGTCGTCGTCGTCCTGAGGCGGCAAGTCGGGCATCAGGTCTGTGGGCGGGCCGAGCAGCGTGGCGCTGGGCCGCGCGTACTTGTCCTCGGGCGTCTTCGTGTGGGGGCTGTCGTCGTAGCGCGAGTAGTTTGTCGGGATGGCGGTGACGACTTCCAGGCCGTCTGCCCCCATATCCCGCTCTTCCGTCACCCGGCTCGGGACACGCATCGGCGACGACGAGTCGTTGCCGGCCCGCCCAGCCGTGTACCCGTCATTCCGGCCCTGCACGGCACGCATCGACTCGCGCACGTCGCCGCGGCCGCGGTTGGGGATGGGCGTCGTCTGCGGCGGCAGCAGCGGAACACCGCTAGAGAAGCTGCTGCCGAGGTGCCGGTGGATCTGGTACTGCGAATACCGGCGTGAGGCGCGCCGCTCGAGGTGGTCGCCGTTGCGCTGCAGCGCCATGAGCGCGCTCTGCTGCGACTTGGGCGGCGGCGGCGGCGGGAACGCGTCGATGTTCAGGTCGGCGGCGGGCGCAGGAGAAACGTCGCCGGCCGCGTGCGGCGGGAGGACCGGCATGTTTTGCATCGTGGTGCTCGACAGGCTGGATTGCTCAGACGTCGCCGACGCCCGCGACGGCTCCCGTGTCGGAACATAGCGACGGCTCGGCGACGCTTGCCGGTGCTCGTCGCGCATCGGGGGCATCTGCTGGTTGTGCTCGGGCGGGCGAGGCTGCATGTGGGCCGCTTGCGACGGGTCGCGGTACCCGTTCTCGATGCCCTCGTTCAGCATGGATGCCAGCCCCGACCCGGCACTACCAGAGGTGCTGACGCTTGCTGTGCGTCCGGAGACGGAGTCGATGGAGGCGACCGTGGCGTTGCTCTCGCGCTCGCGCGTCTTCTGCCGCAGCTTTTGCTGTTTCCGCTTCAGGCCATGGAGCAGGTTGATGATGATGTCGCGGATGCGCGGCAGGTACTTGTCCAGGCTCTCGCTGCTCGCCTCTTGGCTCAGCGTGGCCTCGAGGATGTTGCGCAGCAGCTCGGGGACGTTGCCGAGGTCGGCCGTGTCGACGTTGATGGCCGTGAACGCACGGCACGCCATGTTGAATTCATAGCCCAGGCGGACATAGACATCGGACACCTGCGTGTCGGTGGCCTGGCCGTGCGACCATTGTGTGAGGGTTTCGAGCAGCTGCTTGGTGGCGACGAGGAGGTGGGTGACGCTCTTTTCGATTTGCGAGAGGGGGGCACTGGAAGTGGAACTGCTGCCCGAAGCGGAACCGCCGGACGTCTGTCGTGGGGTCATGGTTAGCAGCCGAAAGGGGAGAAGAGAGGCAGCAGAAGGGCATGAAGAGAGGAAAAGAGAGGAAGGCGCCTATACTGCTGTTTCGGAGGGGAGGAAAAGAATAAAAGAAAAAATACGCGGGCACGAGCAAACACAACAGTGAAAAAAACACGAGATGCAGTGGAACCCGAGAGAGACACGGAGATCCGTAGAACACAGCAGGCAGAGAACGCTCGTATCCTCTTGAGGCATATTGTGCACACGGGCCAAGAGTTCACGAACGAGAGAAGAAGAGGGAGGCTGCAGGAGACGAGCAAGGTCATTCCATCCCCGTGGCACCGGTCTAGCCTGGGAAGGAGGAAAACAGAAACGCAGAAGCACACGCGAGACAAGCACGCACATTTGTTCGCCTTGGTGGCGGAGGGCCGCCGACGGACCGGGTGGACGTTGTCGATGGCCGTTGCGACAGCGAGCCAGGCCCGGACGGGCCGACGCCCATGGGGGAGTTGGAGCGGCCCTGGCTGCTGGGCGGTTCGGCATTCGGCGCGCGGCGCGGGATCTGCCGCTGGATCTGGCCTTGGGCCTGCATGATGCGCGGAGGGTGCGCGTTCGGTGCGCGGTCCGGCTGGCGCAGAAGGGATCGAGGTCGACGGGCTGCCGGGGGAAAGATGGATGGGAAGATGAAGAGGAAGACGAGAGGGGTGAGACAGCGGGCTCGGTGCGGTCGCAAGAACGCAAGCACGCAAACAAGTGTCCGAGGGTGACAACAAGCGAACAGAAAGGCGAGAGCAGGCGCAAAGACCCGAAGTGGGACAGCGAGTGTCCGGGGTAGTTGGGAAACAACACAAGGGATCGTCGAGAAGATCGAGGCGAACGGAGGACACGAAAGCCGGCTCGTGGCTGCAGAGAGAGGCCGATGCAGGGCACAAGTCGATCGCCGGGGCAAGCAGCCGTGCAGACGATGGGCAGGGAGGCGTGGGCGGGCGGCGTTCGCAGAGGAGCAGGAGGGCCAGCGTTGTGCTTGGATGCCAGAGAGAGGTCGGGGCTGGGGAAAAGCGCAGGCGGTTCGGGTTCGGGGTGGACGAGTGGGCAGCCCCTGAAGAGGAAAAGCGGGACCCTGGCTGAACGCCACAGCGGGCTGTGCGGGCGGGTGGAGACTGTGGCTTGACGGGTCGGCCGCAGTGTTGACGGGGTTACAGGAAAGCGAGTGCTGAACCCGGAGCTTCCATCCCACACACCGCTTTGCCTTCTGCATCACATCGTCTGCAGCCTCTCCCGCTGCCTCCCTGCGCTGCACGATGCTGCAGATGCGCTCTGGACCACTCGTTTAGCTTGATTGCGTTTTCCTGCGGGCAGCAACCCGACATCCCTTTCGTCACTCCTCCCCAACCTCAACCCCGACCCCGACCATGTCGACCTCGCCTCCTCCGCTCTCGCCCTCCTCCACCGGCTCGTCCGTGCGCGGGTTCTCGCCCGACCTGTCGGCCTCGGCTCTGCTGCGCCGGCGCCGGCAATACCGCCAGCACCGCCAGGGCCGGTCGGCGGCGGCGGCGGCGACGGCGCGCACGGTGGCCCTTGTGACGGCGGTGCTGTCGTCGCTGTGCGCGGGCTCGATCGCGGTGTTTTCGCTGTACGGGCACATCTTCCTGGAGCGGCTGCACTACTCGCAGTTCCAGGTCAACGGCGTGGCGATCGCGGCCAGCATTGCCTGCTACCTGCCGGTGCCGCTGATGGGCTACATCTGCGACCGGGCCGGGCCGGCGCCGCTGTCGCTGCTGTCGAGCGTGCTGTTTGGTGCCGGCTACGGCACGGCGGCCGTGCTCTACAGAAAGGCGGCCACCGAGGCCACGGCAGGGGCCGGAGCCGGGGCCGGGGCCGGGGCCGGGGCCGGGGCCAGCCCGGCCGGGCCGACGCCGCGCGCGTACGCGTCCATGGTGGCGGCGTTTGTGGCCATTGGCGTGGCGACGTGTGCCATGTACCTGGGCGCGGTGGCGACGTGCGCCAAGAACTTTGGCCGTGGGCGGCACCGCGGGCTGGCGCTGGCGGCGCCGATCGCGGCGTTTGGGCTGAGCGGCATGTGGCAGAGCCAGCTGGGCAGCCGCGTGCTGTACGAGCGGCTGCCGCCGCTGCCGCCGGCGCCGCCGTCGGCGCCGGCGCGGCGCGGCGACGTCGACGTGTTTGCCTTTTTCCTGTTCCTGGCGGTGCTGTTGTTTGTCGTCGGCCTGGCCGGCACGTTCACGCTGCGCGTCGTCGACGAGGACAAGCTGATCGACGAGGCGGCCGACCAGCTCGAGCGCAGCGGCGTGCTCGACGGCAGTGGGCTCTTTTTCCCCTCGGCGCCCGCATCCGCATCCGCGGCGCCAGCAGCACGCGCCCCTTCGCCGTCTGGCGTGACGCGGTTTGGGCCCGGCGTGACGGGCGGCAGCGGCAGCAGCAGAGGACGGGCCGGGAACAGCAGCAGCAGCACGGGTGGCTACGGCACCATGGTCGGACGGGCCAATCCGTTCGACCCGGGCCACGCAGACGACGATAACGACGACGACGACAACGAAGCGGGCACCGAAACCAGCAGCCTGCTGCGCAACAAAGGCCAACAACAGCGCACACGGCGGCATCGTGCGACGGGCAGCGAAGCCGAAGACGACGCGTTGGCCAGCCGGCTGCTGGATCCCAGCAAGGACGACGCGGACGATGACGAGGCGGCGGCGGCGGCAGAGGACGAAGCGCAGGCGCGGGTGGTGAAGACGCGGGTGCTGAACGCGGAGACGCGGCGGTTCCTGACGGACCACACGATGTGGCTGCTGGCGCTCGCCTTCTTCCTGATGCTGGGGCCCGGCGAGGCGTACATCAACAACATGGGCACGGTGCTGCAGACGCTGTACCCGCCGCCGGCGGCGGCGCCGCCGTCGACGACGGCCACGCAGGTGTCGGTGTTTGGGCTGACGAGCACGGTGGCGCGGCTGCTGATGGGGTCGCTGACGGACTGGCTGGCGCCGCAGCCGCAGACGCAGCACCTGCAGGTGGAGGCGGAGGCGGAGGCGGGGGCGGACGAAACAGACAACAACCGCGAGCAGCCGCCCTTTACCGTCTCGCGCATCACGCTGCTGCTGGCGTCGGCGCTGGTGCTGTCGGCGGGCCTGGCGGTGCTGGCGTCGGGCGCGGTGCAGGGCCACGGGGCGGACCGGTTCTGGCTGGTGTCGGGGCTGGTGGGCGCCGGGTACGGGGCGGTGTTCAGCGTGACGCCGATTGTGATCACGGTCATCTGGGGCGTGGAGAACTTTGGCACCAACTGGGGCATCGTGGCCATGTTCCCGGCGCTGGGCGCGACGCTCTGGGGGCTGGTGTACGCGGCCGGCTACCAGCGCGGGACGGCGCCGGGCGGCGGCAGCAACCTGTGCTACGGCGCGCAGTGCTACGCGCCGACGTTCTGGGCCATGGCCGGCAGCGTGTGGCTGGCCTGCGTGCTGGTGCTGGCGGCGTGGAAGGGGCGCCGGGGCTGGGCGCAGCGGGGGATTGTGATTTGAGGGGGGGGGGCGTGTTTTGTTTCCTTTGTTTCTTTGTTTCTTTCATTCCTTCACTGCTTAGAGCGGCATCTCTAGACTTGTCTGGTGGCACATAATTCATACCATCATCCCCCCTGCAGCACCACCTCCAGCGTCCCCGTCCAGTGCCGGTGTGGCGGCAGCGTCCACGGGCGGGCGTCCGGCCCGTCGCCGGCCTCGTCCGTGTCGGCCGTGCGGCCCTGGCAGTGCGCAGCGTACGCGGCCCGGGTCTCGGCGCGGAACACACGCAGGGCCTCGACGACGTCGTGCATGGGCGGCAGAGGCTGGCGCGTCTTGGGGTGGTCGTCGTCGTCCCCCGCCAGCCCCGTCCACACGATGGCGTCCCAGGCCGCGCTGTAGACGCACGCGCCCGCCGGCACGCCCGCGCGCACCTGGCCGGGCGACGCCGGCTGGATGCGCGTGCGCAGGGCCGGGTGGGCGACGTTCTGCATGTAGGCGGCGACGGCGGGCGACGGCGCGGCCGACCGGGGGCCGGGCCCGACCCAGACGGCGACGGGCACCGACACGGTCCGCGCGCGCACGGGGTCCCAGACGACGACCACATCGCGCACAGAGTCGCTGTCGTCGGCGGCCAAGGCGGCGGCGGGCCGGGGATCCTGCGGCAGGCGACGGGTCGGCGGCGCGGCAGGCTGCTGCTGTTCAGCCGCCTGCGCTGCTGGCTCTGTCTCTGTCGCTGCAGGCGCGACGGCCGGCGCCGACCAGGTCTCGCCCGCGAAAAAGCTAAAGGTGTCGGCCGTGGCGTCCTCCAGCAGCGCGGCGGCGTCCAGGTCGGCGAAGCTGCCGTCGCCGCCGCCGCCCCCGTCGCCGCCGTCGTCGTCGTCTGCCGTCGCCGGCGGCGCAAACTCGAGCCGGATGTGCCGCAGGCCGCGCAGCATGGCGGGGGCGCGGCGGTGGTGGTGGTGGGCGGTGCTGCTGTCGGGGCCGGCGGACCCGCGCCGCGCCAGGCGGATGGCCTCCTGCTGCTCGTAGGCGCGCAGCAGCAGCTGCAGCAGGCGGTCGCGCAGCGGGCCGGCGGAGCGGCGCGGCAGGCCGGTGAGGACCAGCGACTGCAGGCGCGGGTTGTGGTCGGGGGCAAAGGCCTGGCCGGGGAAGGCGGCGTCGGCGCGGGCGCGCAGGACGGTCTCGGCGTAGCAGTCGTCGGCGGCGAGGGTGGCGGCGGCGAGCGCGGCCGAGGCGCGCCCGGGGCGGGTGATGGACGGGACGTGCGTGACCAGCGCGTGGTGGATGCGCAGGCTGCGCAGGTTGGCGGCGACCACGGGCCGGAACAGGTGGCTGCGGCCGAGGGGGCCGGTCAGCGAGAAGGCCGGCGGCGGCCAAGACGGCGGCGGCGGCAGCGGCGGCAGCGGCAGCGGCAGCGGCGGCGCCGCGCAGTCAAAGTGCTCGAGGCGGCCCTGGGCCGTGCGGAAGAGCCGGTCGATGCCGGCCACGGACACGCCGGGGTTCCCGCTGAGGTGCAGGTGCGTCAGGCCCGGCGACGGCCGCCGGGCGACCACGCCCAGGACGCCGCCGTCGCGGCTGTCGTTGTCGTCGTGCAGCAGCCCGTGCCAGTCCGGGGCGGGCTCGCCCGCAGCGCCGGCCACAGCGTCCCGGACGGCGTCCACGTCGTCGCGGCGCAGGCGCTCGTGGCCGGCCAGGCGGCGCGGGCGGCCGGCGTCGTCGCCGTCGTCGTCGTCGTCCCCGGTGCCGTCGCCGTAGCCCGGCGCATCGGCGAGGTAGCGCGCCGGGTGGGAGGCCGACGCGCTCCAGGGCGACTCGGCAATGTAGGCCAGCTCGGGCACGTCGATCCCCGCCACGGCCGGCGCCAGGCGGCCCTCGACCTCGAACGACGCGGCCGGGGGCGGGCCGCGGCCGAAGCAGCGGCGCACCAGATGACCCACGCCGGCGTCCGAGACCGCGTTGTGGCCGAGGTCGAGGCTCCACAGCGGCTGGTCCGCGGCCAAGACGGCCAGCTGGGCCAGCAGCGCGTCGTCGACGCCGCGGCCGCGCAGCTTCAGGATGCGCAGGTTGGGCAGGGCGCCGTGGAAGGCGGGCTGGCCCGGCCGGAACAGCGGACGCAGCGACCCCGGCAGGTAGGACAGGTCGAGGTAGACCAGCAGGCGCCAGCGCGGCGCGTCCAAGAAGGCCGACGGCAGCGGCTGCCGACACCCAGCAAGACTCAACAGCAGCGGCGCCGGCGCCGAGCCGTCCGCGGGCGGGGGCGGAGAGGGCGACGAAGAAGGGAGGCCGGCCAGGTGGGCGGGGTCGTAGTCGGCGAGGCCGTCCAGGACCAGGCACCGCGCGGCCGGGAAGAGGCCGGCGAGACGCCGCAGCGACAGCGAGAGGCTGTCGACGCCCGACGGGAACCAGGGCTCGGCGTCGAGGGCGGCGAGGCCGCGGAAGTCCAGCGAGGCCGCCAGCTGGCGCGTGGCCGCCCGCGCGCACGCCGCCTGCCGCGCCACAAAGGCGCTGTACCCGTCGAGGTCCGCGCGGCCCAGCCGCCGCAGGCTCTGCAGGGGGTCCTTCCACAGCCGCGGCGCAAACTGGCCGTGGAAGCGGCGCGAGACGCGGCAGAGCCGGGCGTAGTCGCGGACGGCGACGTAGGGCGCAACCAGGTCGAGCCAGTGGCCGCCCGACACGGCCTCTTCGTAGGTGGGCAGGCCAGCAGCAGCCATGGCGAAGAGAGCAAGCTAGGACATGGTGGCGGCAACGACGCTCCGAAAACGAGTGACGTCTGTGGTCGGTGGTTGTTTCATTGGTGATGCTCGTGTCGTTCGTGTTGGTGGTCAGCCACATGACGAGGCTCAAGTGCCCCGCTTTCTTCTCCAGCCACACCAGCCACAGCCAACCAACAGACGGCCGAGAGGGGGGGGCTAGACCCAACTGCTAACAGCCCACGCCAAAACGCCAACGCCAGCGCCAGCGCCAGCGCCAACGCCAACACCAACAGCCAACAGCAGACAAAGCGGGTGAGCAGCATGGCGATGTCGGGGCCCGTCGCCGGTGGAAGCCAGCACGGATGATGGATTTCGTGTCTGCGTGCATACAAGCAGAGATGGCGGAGCTCGATGGGCGGCGATGCAGGCCGGAGTACACAGTGAACGACACCAGAACGCACACACAAGACCTCGTCGTGGCGGACCAGCAGACTGCGCTCTTCCGCGCCTCTTCCTGCGTGCGGGGATCCTGCACCCGCCAAGAAGCCTTCGTCTTGGCGGGGTGGCTAGCTCGACGAAGACGGACAGCGACAGACGCCAGAAGGAGACGGCCAGGGCCAGAAAAAACAGGAAACGGGCGAATTGGGCCAACAGCTTTCTCTCCCCATCCGTGCTAGTGCCCGGTGGGCGTCTGGGGTGAGCGTGCGTTGCGTGGGAAGCAGCAGGCGCCCCGACCAAGCAACCGTCCGGAAGCAGCCTGGCGTCGGCCTGGGTGTGTTTGTGCGTTTTCCCGTGTCGTTGCATCGCGTCGTGACCGGCCCTCCACACAGTTGCTCGCACGGGGTGTGTGTGTATGGGCTGGCTGGCCTGGTCGGGCGGGCTGCATGCCCCGGAGGCCTGGCCGTTGAGGGTGACATTGGCCTCGTCGCTTCGTCTAGAGTTTGATTGCCCCCCTGGGGGGGGGAGGGGGGGGGGAACCTGGTGTGTCATAGCATCTCCGGTGCGCGGGCTGGACTTCTTCTCAGCTGGCTGCACGGCCGTCTGCGTGTCTCTGCGCAGGACATCCTTTCCCGATCTGGCCAGGCCGCGGCGGACTGGAACATGCTCTTTCTGCCGTCCTGGGCGGCCGAGGGACGCGGAGGCAGGGTTCCTTGTTTTCTTGCCCGGTCTCGCTGTTGCTCCTTGCCTGGCCGGGCAGCCGCTTTGGGGGGGGGGCATGCCGGCTCTGGCTGCTGTCGGTGGCGGCGTACTATGGCGACACCCATGCCGGTTCAGCCTCCAGGATGGCCGTCATGGCCGCTCCCTATCTCGACACCCATGCGGCCCCAGCCACGAGGATGGCGCCCGTCATCGCCAGCGTTTTTCTACTTTTTTCGCCTTTTTCTCTTTGCCGACGCAGCGTCCAGCTACGCCTGGCCGGGCCTTGCTCCGATTGGGAAAGCAACCGCGTCTGCGACAGGCCCTCTCGTCCGCGCGCGCCGACGGCGAACCCGCCGGCCGGCCTCGGAGGCCCCCCGGCCGATACCACACTGCGTTTTAACCATAAGCCCGCAGGGGGGGCACCAGTCCCCCGGACCCCCGGGTCACCGGCTATCCGAGCCATGGGTCTGCGGTGCGGCGACCGCGTTGCATTGCTGGGGGAGGGCAGGCCACCGTGGGCGCTTCGGCAGTTCGCCCGCCACTGACTCGTCGTCCTACGGTCACACCGGCTGGGCTGACCACGGCCAAGCGTCGGCCTGGCACTGTCGATCGCAAACTCCACACTACTGTAAACGCATGGCCGCATGCCTCGCGCGAGCCTAGTGGGTACGCCGGCGCTGGCCCCGGGCTCGTATTAGTGGAAGGAATTAGTCTATGACACGACATGCCTTCCCCCCCCCCCCCTCTTTGCTCTTTGCTCGCACCCGCCTCTCCATGTTCGAGCCCGTCCATCGTGCGGACTAGCCCTGCGGATCGGGTGCTCACACAGCCGGCCGTCTTATCTTTTGTTCTTTCGTTCGTTCGTCGATGACGAGGGGGGGGGGGGATGACTGGAGTGTGGCACCTGAGACATTCTGCCCGGTGTCCGGGACAATGGTAGGCGGGCTGGAACAAAGGACAGGAGAGCGAGCACAAAGACGGCAAAAACGGGGAAAAAGCACTGCGCGGGCGACATCCCATGCACAGAACAAAGAGGGCAAAAAGATAAGAAGCAGCACGGAATACGAAAGACGAAAGACGAAAAACGAAAACGAAAAAAAAGAAAGCAAACCCCGGACGACGCCAATCAGCCCATGGCAATAACACAGCAGCTGCAGCTGCACGAGCGGCGCAGGGCCGAGACACGACAAGGGGTAAAAAGGCAGACGGCATGATCGTCTCCTCCGGTGAGTGAGTGACGGACATATGACGGGAGAGGTCAGCGCCTGCGTTGCACTGGGGGCGGGGACGGGGGGGTGGCAGGGATGGGGACGGGAATACGCCTGTGGGCAAGGGGGCCAAACAAAGACGAAGAAGCCGGGCATGTGGAGACGTTTTTTGCTTTGGGGGGGGCAGGGGGGACAAGACTATTGTCTCGACTCCTGGTCTCTGGCATGCAGAGCGAGCAGAATGCAGGCGGACGGGGTTCCGCGCTGCCTGCCGGCTGACGGCAGTAGCTGCATGGTCGTCTGCATGTCTGACTGACGGCAAGGGGGGGGGTGGTAGATCATTCTTTGTGTCTTTTTTGTTTTATGAATTTTGCTGGATTTTGCTGATTTCTCTGTTGCCTTCCCACCCCCGGCATTTCTCTACTTCACGTCGTAGCCGCCGAGGCTATTGTCTGACGGGAAAAGCGGAGGAGCTGTCGCCGGGAGGGTCAGGGAACAGGGGAGAACAATGGCAGGCAGGGAACAGGGGAGAGGGAGAACGGATTCGAGGATGGGTTCGAGGACGACCGCGGAAGGACCAGTACACGAGACACATCTTGTTCCTATCTAGGCTACGTACAAATACATGGGAACGAGAAAAAGAACCAAAACAAACAGGGAATCAAGCCGTGGAAATCAGTCAATCATCAAATCAACAAAGCCACCCAAACCAGTCGGCCTGTCGTGGCCTGTTCGCAACCGAAACGCCGAGCGCCTGGACCGTAGACAAAGAAAAAAAAAAAAAGAAAGCAAAAGCATAACCGCGCGAACATGAACGTAACAAATGGCACCCGCCATCCTCGTCGGTCGTTTTGGAAGATGGCATCGTGCCCGCCGTGTAAGTCGTACAAATAGGGAAAAGGACAGCAGAAATGTGAAAAAGGCTACACCCGCTCTTTCCGCGGGCGGCTCTTGCTGACCTTGCGCATCTCCTCGTTGTAAATGCGCACGGCCTTGGGGAAGTAGTCGGTGCGGGCGTTTTTGCCGCGGACGACGGTGTGCAGCTTGAGGTGGGAGCGCCAGTTGTCCTTGCGGTTGAAGAGGCGGGTGCAGAACTCGCAGGGGAAGAGGTCCTTGCTCTCGTGGTGGCTGTTTTGTTAGAGGGGACGTATAAAGGTATAAAGAGGAGAAGAAAGGGGACTCACGTCGTCACATGACGCTTCAGGTGCTCCGACCGCTTGAACGGCCGCGCCGGGCAGCCGGCCACCAGGCACTTGAAGGCGCCCGACGCCACCTTGGACACCTCGATGCCGTTGCGGATGATGATGTCGCCGCCCATGCCGGGCGCAATCATGCCGGGGTAGCCGTGCATGGTGGGCTGCTGCTGGTGGTGGTGGTGCGGTGGTGCGTGGTGGTGGTGCTGCTGGTGCTGCTGGTGCTGGTACGGCGGCTGCTCGTAGTCGTACTCGCCGCCGCCCAGGCTGCGCTGCAGCGCCTCCGTGCGCAGCTGCGCGTGGTCGACAAACAGGCTGCGCCGCGCGGCGGCCGCGGCCGCCGCCGACGCCGACGACGACGACGCCGACGACGCCGCGCTGTACGCCACCGACGAGCTGCCGCCGGATGAGGCCACCGAGTAGCGGCGGCTGTCCATCCCGTCGCTGGCGCCGCTGCTGCTGCTGCTGCTGCCGCCGCAGTCCGACAGCGCCTCGCGCTTGACCACCGACGACCGCAGCGTCGCCGACGGCGGCGGCAGCGGCAGGCCGCTGCTGCTGCTGCTGCTGTGCTGGCGCTGCTCGTCGAAGAAGTTCTGCAGCGGCGGGCTCTCGTTGCGCGTCTGCCAGTAGAACTCGGACGGCGACACGTCGCTGGCGTCGTGGCCGGGGAACACGTACGACGGCGACGGCATGGACGCGGGCCGGCTGGGCGGCAGCGGCAGCGGCAGCTGCTGCTGGTGGTGGGGATGTTGGTGGTGGTGTTTTTGGTGCATCTCCGGGAACGGGTAGGCCGACGACGCCTCCTCGGGCGTGGCCGGGCCGGTGTAGGCGCCCACGGACGACAGCGACGACGTCATGGAGCCCATGGACGCGACCGAGTCGGTCGAGTACGACGTCGTCAGCATCGGGTGGTGGTGGTGCGGGTGCTGGTGGTGGTTGTGCGGGCTGACGGGGCTGCCGTGGTGGCTGCTGGCGCTGCCGGTGCTGTGGTGGCTGTGGCTGCCGTGGCGGTCCGGCGTCGCCGGCGGCGCCTGGGCCGGGAAGCTCGACGTCGAGATGTAGCCGCTGGGCAGGTCCTCGGCGGCCGCGGCGGCCGCTGCTGCCGCGGGGCCCATCATGTTCATGTGGAAGTACGGCGCCGTGGCCGACGGCGGCGGCGTCATGCTCATGCCGACGCTGTGGAACGACGCGGCGGCCACGCCGTGGTGGTACTCGGCGGCGGCGTCCAGGCGCTGCGGGCCGCTGGACGGCGACGACCGCCCGGACACGGGCGTGTAGGCCTCGTAGCTGTGGTGGCTCGGCGCCACGTCCGAGAAGGATGTGTTCTGGTAGTCGTTCATGGTGGTGGTGGTGGTGGTGGGGGAGGAGGGAGAGAAGAGAGAGGGAGAGGAGAGGGCGGAGAGAAAAGAGGAGGGAGAAGAAGAAAGTCGAGCGGAAAGGTAGAGACAGCAGACAACGATGTTGTCAAGGGAACCGACGAAAAGAATGGACAAGGAAAGGAGTGATGATGGAGAACCGAGCCAAGAAGAAAGAATGAAGACGATGAGGAAAGAATGAAGAAAGATGGAATGAAGGGGAAGAGCAAAGGGGAGAGAGGGAGGAGGGAAGAGGGAGGTTCTTTATATGACCTCGAAGCGGAGCGGATGCCATCCCAGCTCTCTCTCTCCTCTCTCCCTTTTAGAGTTGGGTCGACTACGAGTACGTACACGGTAATCTGAGCTCGACGCCCTTAGGGGGGGGGGG
>LZPB01000034.1:0-109857 GCA_001676865.1 Ceratocystiopsis minuta
GCCAGTGGGGCATCTCTCGACAGCGTGTGATGCTAAAGCATTGTGATGAAGTGTGATGGAACGGGACAAAGGGTATTAGGGAGGTTTGAAAATGAAGGCAAAAAGATGAAGCACAAGGGACTCGGGGTGGTTTTAAATTAAAAAACCACCAACTCACCGAAAAGAAGATGAAGCAGGGAAACGCAACTCCTGGGCAGGATGTCGTCGTCTAAAATACCTCCTCCCAGCATCGATTGCCCCTTTACGTCTCTAGAACCCGAGACAAATAGCTCTGATCAGTTCAGTTTCGGACGAAACGCACGTCACCCAGCAAGCCCTGTCGCCTTGCCTCCATCATCACTCTCACCTATGCGCGACCGACACAGCCGTCAAGGTAGCATAGCTGCAGTTTGCTGTCAAGGCGCCGTCACCACATGGTCTGACAAGCTTGCCGCATCCTGCACCAGAAAGCCACGAGCAACGAGAAGGCATGGCCAACGAGCTGTAGCCGGTTGCCGGCTGCATTTGTGTCGCAGTACCACACAACCAGACTTCTGGTAGCATCTGACTGCTGCTGCTGCTGCTGCTGCTGCTGCTGCTGCTGCGGGCACAGGACACAAGAAGCAACTCCTGGAGGCTTGCCTGACACCGTCCTACCACACCAGTGACAGACGCAGTGTGGCTACAACCGACAGAGCTCACACAGAACCGGCGCACTGTTTGGTGGCTTCCCAGTGCGCCTGCCACAAATAACTGACCTAGCGTTATACAGACCTCGAGCAAGATTTCCCTGTAATAGTGGATGGTGCAGTGGATGCTGCGGCCCGGGCACTGGGCTGCATCCTTCTGCAGACCGGCGCGCGGCATAAGATACCAATGACGGCCCGAACGGTACCACGTGCCCACAGCGGAACAACACATGCGGCCCAGCACCTACGCACATCGCAGAGACGCCATCCCGTGCCCATACTTCTTTACTGCCTGCACCGGTGAGGCCGCTTTACGGGCGGGCGGGCCCTCATCACGGTCAACTTGGGGCGGCTCGTGGTCGAGCCGTGACCGAGGTGCGCCACAACCGCCCGGCGCTGGAGGAAGTAGCTGGCCGAGCGGCACCTGTACTTGTACACGCTAGCTGTTTCGCGGACATCACGCCGGGGGAAAATTGACACGGCCCGCATGGCTTCCCGAGCAAACGAACGTTGTCGGTGGTGGCACGTCGTTCTGGGCCCAGAACCTACGGGGGAGCAGTAGTCAATTCGCACGCCACAATGCAAAGACATCTTCTTTGTTCTTCTTTCCCCGCATCATGCGCCGACTTTGTAGTCTGTTCTTGTCGAAAGGAAGCTACTAGAGGCTGCTCTGTACCTTTTTCGTTTGATCAGCCCACCAAGATCATGATGTTAACAAGTGTTGTCCCGAGTTCAGCGCGGGCGAAGGCCGGTTTTGTCGGCTGCAAATGCCCAAAAGCCGCGGAAGCTGTTATATAAGAGCCCATTGACTGCCAGCCGTAGCTCCCCCGACCTGGCCACACACGCACTCACACACCTAACGCACACTTCAACATGACTGGCATTCCGGATCTTCTGTACCATACCACCCTGACCGTCCTCGGCAGCGACACTGGGTCGCCAGTCCCTGCCAGCACCGTCTACGTGTTGGGCACGCACACCACGCTCGAGGCGGCCAAGGCCTTCACGGCCACCGCGCTCCAGGGACTAGGCTACGAGCCCTCGGACTTCACAGAGTATGCTGTCCGCGACGGTTCCCAGGCCTGGACGCACGGCGACGGCGTCATCGTCTACGCCAAGGCGCCGGCCGGCCAGGAGTTCTTCGTCGGCATTGACACCGCACCCAACGAGCAGGAGTTCGCTGCCGGGCCCAACGGCACTATCCTGCTCTCGGCGTACCCGGAGGACGGCAAGGGCGACAACCCCGCGCTGCACCTGCACTACGTGTTGCAGACAAAGACCGAATACGACGAGACGCGCGCCGCCGCCGCCCGGACGACCGAGATCGAGGGCAGCTACCTGCACCGTGCCGACGCCATCGCGGCCGCGAAGGCCTGTCTGAAGCCCGACAGCAGCGTGTTTGCGCAGTACAACGCGCGAGACAACCTGGGTGAGGCTGCCGACTGGCCGTATGGCGAAGACGTGCTCGTCCACGCCGTGTCGCAGACCGGCGAGAACTTCACTGTCGCCGTGCGGACGATCCCGGGCGCGCACGAGAAGCACGCGAAGAAGAACCAAAAATAATCAGAACGGACGGCGGCGCAGGCACTTTCTCCTAGTTGTCTAAAGGCCAAAGGGATCGGATCAGGCGTTTTGCTCCAGAAAGAATAGAAATTGAATCCGTTCTTAGCATTGCGGCAAACAGCTTTTGGCAGCTGCCTAAATACCTGGTGATATTTTGGTGACACCAGAGCACGTGATAATATCAAACGGGTGGGGCCTCGCAGTGTTCCGACAGGGCAGGTGCCACCGGTCCGCAGCTTCTCTCGGATTCTCCGCTGAAGAGGAAGTCGCTGCTCTTCGTTCGTGTCACCTGTCGTTCTTTCCACGACCAACGACGACCGCCCCCTAACGCCTCCTTCTCGCCTCAATCCGCCGGTCGACGCAGCTTCGGGACTCTGCCAAACACGCGCGTTCTGCTCGCCGCGCCCTTTTTATCTCGCCGACCCAGCCACCTCTTGTCGATCGCCGGTCTTCCGCCGACTCTGCAGAGGGCCAGGGGGTGTAAGCGCATCCCGACTTCTTTGCTGACTGCGCCATTGGGAAACGACCGGTCTGCGCGTTTCCTCTCGTCTCCATCCCACCGTCGCGCCGTCTCGCCAACCCGTTGAGACTGGCCGTCTGAGCTCGTGTTTGTCTGTTCACGGCACGAGACAGAAGACTGGCAGCTATTGAAAGCGAACGAAGACCGCGCTCGATCCGCCCGCTCCATCCCTATACACCAACAAACAATGGCGGCGCCAGCGCTTCTCGATGATCAGGCGCGGCTGCTTGAGGATGCCCTCATCGCTGTCCGCCAGCAGACGGTGCTCATGCGCAAGTGTTTGGACACGCCGGGCAAGCTGATGGATGCTTTGAAATGCTGGTACGTTGTTCGCCTATACAGTTGGTCGGCTTGGGAGGCTTTGCCAGCTTTGTCCTTTTCTCGAGCTTGCTCGCTTCCCCTGAGCACTTTCCTGCTTTGCCCCCTCTTTGCCCCTGCTCGCTAACGCTGCGATGTAGTTCGACCCTCGTCTCAGAGCTGCGCACCAGTAGCCTTGGCCCCAAGCAGTACTACGAGCTTTATATGTCCGTCTTCGATGCCCTCCGCTACCTCTCCGTCCACCTGCGCGAAAACCACCCGGTGAACCACCTTGCCGATCTCTACGAGCTTGTGCAATATGCTGGCAACATCGTCCCCCGCCTCTATCTGATGATCACCGTCGGCACCGCCTACATGGCCATCGAGGGCGCTCCCGTCAAGGAGCTGATGAAGGACATGATGGACATGAGCAGGGGTGTCCAGCACCCAATACGCGGCCTTTTCCTGCGCTACTACCTCTCTGGCCAGTCCCGCGACTATCTGCCCACCAGCGACAGCGACGGGCCCGAAGGAAACCTACAGGACTCCATTAGCTTCATTCTTACCAACTTTGTTGAGATGAACAAGCTATGGGTGCGCCTGCAGCACCAGGGCCACTCGCGCGAGCGCGAGCAGCGCACCCAGGAACGCAAGGAGCTGCAGCTGCTCGTTGGCACCAACATTGTCCGCCTCAGCCAGCTAGTCGACCTGGACACATACAAAAATGCTATTCTGGGCCCGCTCCTGGAGCAGGTCGTGCAGTGCCGAGACGTCCTGGCCCAGGAATACCTACTCGAGGTTATCACCCAGGTCTTCCCTGACGAATTTCATCTGCATACCCTTGACCAGTTTCTCGCTGCCGTCTCCAAGCTCAACCCGCACGTCAATGTCAAGGCCATCGTCGTGGGCCTGATGGACCGACTGTCCAGCTATGCAGAGCGCGAGGCGCAAAACCGCCCGGACGACAACCGTGAAAAACTAGAGGAGGAGGCTTTGGTCGCGCTGCTGAAGAAGACGAATCTCGATGCAAAGACCACAGGCGACGCGGCCTCTGCAAGCGGGGCAGCTGAATCTACAGAATCCACGAGCAAAAACGGCGAGGAGGGCGTGTCCGCCGCGCCGTCTGCGGGCGAAGACGCTACGCCGGATGCTGAGGACTCGCCGGCGACAGACGCACCGACCGCCGGGACCGAGGACACAACGGCCAATGGCGACGGCGACGGCACTGACGAAGCGGAAAGTGGCGCTTCTGCAGCACAGCCGATTGGTGCCGACGTCCATTTGTACGAGGTGTTCTTCGGCCAGGTCAAGGCATTGGTCTACCAGCAGCAGCTTCCCATCCACGACGCTATTGCTCTGCTCGTGTCTCTGACAAATCTCGCCCTCAACATCTACCCGGACCGTCTCGACTATGTCGACCAGATTCTCGCTTTCGCCGAGACCAAGGTCAGCGAGCGTGCAAACAGTCCCGATTTCCTCGCGCCGGTGACGCAGCAGAGCCTCCTAGACCTTCTGCTGGCGCCTTTGAAACACTACGCTTCCATCTTCACTGCGGTGGCTCTGCCGACCTATGTCTCGCTCTTCAACGCACAAACATACCCCACACGACGAGCCGTGGCCGGCGAGGTGGCGAGGAACCTACTGCGAAAGCAGACGCCTATCTCGAAGCCCGAGCAGCTAGCGAACGTCCTGGCCGTGCTGAAGGTCCTCATCACTGAGCCGGCTCAGCCGCCCACCGCGTATCCAGGCGTGGTACCGCAGCGCGGGCGCTCGTACGAGACGGATGAGACGCTAGAAGAGCAGGGCTGGCTGGCACGCATCGTGCACCTACTCAATGCCGAGGACAACGACACGCAGTTCCGCCTCCTGCAAATGACGCGCAAGGCCTACGCCGAAGGCAACGTCCGCATCCGCATCACAACGCCGCCGCTGATCACGGCGTGCATGAAGCTGGCCCGGCGGTACAAGGCGCGGGAGCACTACGACGACAACTGGTCTACACAGTCGTCGACCCTCTACAAGTTCATGCACTCAACTGTCTCGACTCTGTACACACGGGACTCCGGTAGCGCGGTCGGAAGCAGCAGCGGTGGCAGAGCGGAGCTGGCGCTGCGGCTGTTCTGTGTGTGCGGCCAGACGGCCGACATCACCGGGTTTGAGGAGGTTGCCTACGAGTTTTTCGCGCAAGCCTTCACCGTGTATGAAGAATCCGTGTCCGACTCCAAGGCGCAGTTCCAGGCGGTCACGGCGATTGCCAGCACGCTGCACCAGACGCGCAACTTTGGACGCGAGAACTACGACACATTGATCACCAAGTGCGCCCAACACGCTAGCAAGCTGCTGCGCAAGCCGGACCAATGCCGTGCCGTGTACCTGGCCAGCCATCTGTGGTGGGCCACGCCGATCGCGGCCAATGGCGAGACGGACGAGACGGACGTAAGTTGCATCTCTTTTCCTGGTCCCTTTCGTGAAGGGCACGCATCGAGGATACTAACGATATTCTAGCTGTACCGGGACGGCAAGCGTGTTTTGGAATGCCTGCAGCGGGCCCTCCGCGTGGCCGACTCCTGCATGGAAACGGCCACATCGATTGAGCTGTTTGTCGAGATCCTCGACCGCTACGTGTACTACTTTGACCAGCAAAACGGATCGGTATGTTGTTTCGGCGGTGTGCTTGTACCCTGGGATGCATTTCTGACTTCTCACCTGTCCAGGTCACGACCAAATACCTAAATGGCCTGATCGAGCTGATCCACTCGAACCTCGCGGGCAACCAGGAATCGGGAGCGGTCGATGCAAGCAAGAAGCACTTTTACCAGACGCTGGAGCTGATCCGCAGCAAGGAATACGAGGGTGTGGTCTTGACGCCAAAGTAAGCAAACGGCTGAGGTAGGAGTGGCCGTCGGCTGGAAAATTCGGAAGCAGAAGCTGCCCGTGTCTGCAACGCGTGTATGTTTGTGTCTGGAAATGGAGGTGTGATGCGGTGCTTCCATGGACGAAAGTTGTATATTTTTTCTCATTTTTTTCAGTTTGCCCGCCTTTCTCGTTATCTCATCGACTTGTTCCTTTCAAGAAAATGGTTCTCATTCACCCGCGTTTTCTTCAGTACGGGTTGCTGTTGACAACCTCACTACCCAAGCGGAAAGTGACACGAGCCTCATAAATACAGTAGCAAACAAAAGAAAATAAAATGCAGGTAAACGCCGCGCCAATGCAATCGGTGTAGGACAAAAAGACAGAGTGGCCAAAAAACAAGACAAAAGAGACAAAAGATGAAGGGCTGCCGGCAGGGTCCTGTCCTCACTCCATGAGGCGGGCTGCGGCGTTCTGGAACACGTTGGCAATCTTGGCCAGCGTCTGGTTGACCTCGACCCACTGGCCGGCTTCCATCAGGTCGCGCACGGCCGGGAACAGCTCGCCCTCGTAGCTGGCCCACAGACGCGGGCCGAAGACGACGTGCTTGAACTGGGTGCGGTTGGGAATCTGGCGAGGGTTAGCGGTTGGGGCGGAAAGAGAGAGGAAAGAATCAAAGAAAGGAAGACAAAACGTACGCCGCCTCCCCTCTCCAAGTCCAGCAGGTCCGTCTCGAAATGGGCCATCCGCCGGACGTACTCGACGCGCTGCTGGGTCAGCCCCGGCGACTCCCAGCCGCCGGAGGACAAGACGGCCGACTGCCACTGCAGGGCCCAGGCTTCGAACTCTTCGATGGCCTTGACGACGGCGGTGGCGGCGGCCTGGATGGGCTTGAACTCGATCTTGGTCTCGATGGGGTGGCCGGCCTTGCGGGCCAGGCCGAGCTCGCCCTGGATGTCCGTCACCAGGTCGCGCACCCACCGGAACAGCTCGACGGCGTAGGTGTTCATGTCGAACGGCATGATGGGGCGGTCGGCCAGCTCAATCAGCAGCAGGCCGACGACCTGGGCCATGGCGCCGTGGTACACAAAGTCGCGGTCGCCGACGCGCGACATCCAGTCCCAGTTGTCGTAGCTGGAGTGCAGCGGGTAGAAGGAGCCGTCAAAATACAGGTCCAGCGACGACGTGCCCGCCAGGTCCTGGAACGCCACGTAGTCCGACCCGGCCCCCGGCACCTCGATCGTGCCGTGGCGCTGCTCCCACTGGTCGTGAAACGAGGCGTTCGCATTGGGCGCGCTCACCCGCTTGAGCACCTCCATCAGCACCTTGGCGAACACCGGCGACCCGACGGCGCGCAGGTCCGGCCCCGCCACCACCGAGTCCAGGTTGATGTACGCCAGCGCGTCCTCCCGCAGCATGTCCAGGTTGCGCTCCACGTATTCGGTCGAGCCGATCAGGTTGTACTCCTCGGCGTCCCACGACATGAACTCGATCGTGCGCAGCGGCCGCCACCCCCTATCCAGCAGCCCGCCGAAGATGCGCGCCACCTCGAGCATGACGGCCGTGCCCGAGTGCGGGTCCGTGGCGCCAAAGCTCCATGCGTCGCGGTGGTTGCCCAGCACGAGGCGCTTCGCCGACTGCTCCACGCCCTCGATGCGCCCGTAGACGTTCCAGATCGGCTGCTCCTTGACCTCGTCCTGCTCGTTCTTCAGCCGCACCACCGGCGAGCTGCTGGGGTCGCCCGTCCAGTACCCGTCCACGTCCGGAACGCCACCGCGCCAGCCATCGGGCACGGCTTGGCCGTGGCCTTTGAGATGCTGCAGCAGCACCTGCGCATCGCGCCAGGCCAGCGGAAGACTGGGGATCTTGACCAGGCCGGCCGCGTTGTCCAGCGGGAGGCGCGGCAGGCCTTTCTTGCTCTCCCAGCCAGGCGTCAGCACGTCGCCGATGACCCAGCTCATGAGCGAGACCGACCCGCGCGGCACTGCGTCCGCCGGCATGTAGTTTCCGGCGGGGGCCTCCTTGCCCCGGTGGAAGCCCTCGTCCAGCGGATCGCTGTAGATGAGGCAACCGGCAAAGCCGGCCAGCTCCGCCGCCTTGACCTTGAGGGCCCGGTCCTGCTGCGAGCCGCCATTGCGCACCAGGGCGATGGCGCCCGTGGTGTTGATGCCGAGCTCCTGCAGCTTCTGGAAGTCCTTCCGCGAGCCGTAATTGGCGTAGAGCAGCGGCCCGCGCACGTCGCCCGCTTTGGACAGGCCGTGGAAGGCGTAGGGCTGGTGGCCCTTTTTAGTCTTGAACTCGAGCTCCTCCTCCTCCAACTGAGCGGTCCACACCGGCTTCCCGTCGCCGCCGAGAATCTCCACGGCCCGGCCGTCGGCGGTGGGGTAGTTGAGATAGACGTAGTATTCGTCGACGACCACGTCCTCCAGGCCGTACTTGACAAAAAGGTTCTTGGTGTCGACCGCCAGGGCAAAGTCGCCTTCGGTTCCTGCCAAGTGTGCGTAGCTGGTAAAGTGCCTCGACATCTCGCGCATCTCCGCCGGGCTCACCATGGCCTGGATGTGGGCGCGGACGCTCTCGGGGTCAAAGACCTGGCTTCCCAGACGGCGCGATATGCCCGAAAACAGGTCGCTCATGAACAGAACGTAGACGAGCCCGAGAATGAGCAGCAGGGCAAACACGCGGCCGACGATGGCAACCGCGACGGACCGGTCTAGCGCCAGCCAGCGTGGCCGGTGCTGCCACCACCTCCGTCCTGGCGACGCGGCTCCATTGTCGCCGCCATCGCCACCACTGCCGCCGCCGTCGCCATCGCCGTCACTGCTCCTCAATCGCGTGAAGCGCGGAAGCCCGCGGAGGCGGCTGACCAGGCCGGAGCCGGAGCCGGACGACGGCTGGCCATCGGGCAGGCGCATGCGCAGCCGCGGCATGGACAGACGCCAATTTGCCGCCCACGTGGGCAACGACAGAGAAAAGCCCTTGCCAAAGATCGACGACCGCCCCCACCGGCGGCTGTTGCCGGCGTCCAGGGGGTCCTCCATGTCCAGCTCCATCATCTCGCGCCGCACGTGTGCTGTTTCGGCTTCGACTGCGGCATCCCCGAGTCCGTGGCCGTGGCCGTCGTCCGAGTCGACTGATAGCCATGTGCTGTCTTCGTCATCGCTGTCCACGGCGGGGGGGCGGTAGCCGCTGGGTCGTGAGGAGGTGGCCGTGGACGAAGCCGGACCTCCTGCGGCTGTGCCCGAAGCGGTCCGCTGGTGGGGCCGCCGCAGCAGAGAGTGGCTTTCGTGCTCGGGGTCGGTAGAGTAGAAGGCCGCGCCCGTGGGCGAGTTTGGCGAGACGGCATCGTATGCCGACGGCGACACGGCGTGCGCACCGCCGCTGCTGGCAACGGCCTCGTCGTAAGAGGGGATGGGTGGGTCGAAGAGGTCGCTGGCGGGCGCTGGCCCCTGTGCTGGTGGTGCCATCGTAGAGTGAGAAGGGGGAGAAGGGGTTTGGGGGTCGGAGGCGAGTCGTGGTCGTCGAGCTATGCCGTGGCGCAGTCGAGATGCAGCCGAGATTTGTAATGAGCCGAAGAGCCAACACTGCGGTCGGAATGGCAAAGAAACAGGCAATGCAGCCGCAATGAAAGGCAAGCCAGTGGACACTGGGCCGCAGCGTGCGTCCGACCACGTGCCAAGCGGACGGAAGGATGGACGAACGAGGGCAAAGGGAAGAAAATAGATGTGAAACTCGAAGCTGCGCAGGATCAGCCGGCGGCCTGGGGCCGATTGAGCCGGCTGGTAACGAACGAGGCACAGTTCAGCCTCACTCGGCCATAGCAGCTGCTCAGAGACGTCCTGAGCGTGCTGCAGAGGACTCGGGACACAGGCTGTGCGGATGGTTGCGTGTTGTAGAGGCCGGGTGTCAACGGCTCGCCTGTCGTGCGCTGGGCGCTATAATTGCTGGCCTCGCTCTGGCTACGCGCGTCTACGCCTAAAAAGGGGCTCTGTGCCTGGCACACGTGATGTATCATGTGATGATGTTTGATTAAGCGGCCTTGGCGGAAGACAACATTGTGTCGCAACCGTGGAGGCATGGTTGTGCATTTGAAATGATTACTGCTTATTGATTGTTTGCAGAGACTGGCGATATCAAGTTTTATTTTTATTGTTCCTATTTTTGTGCCTTGAAGACCTTCCTTCACTCGCGGTCACATCCAAGGTTGCCATACTCGTTTGATTTTCGCACTCGTAAAAAGGCACAACGCAGTTGAGAGTTTCTACGGTCATACTCTAGATCATGGGGTTCGAGTCACTAAAGGTACAACCGGCTAGGGTATCTCTTTGTCGCCCGTGAAGAAAAGAGGTACAACACCTGAAATCTCCGGTCGACCGCTCGTTTGTACCCCGCGCTTGCCACATAGTGCCGAATAAGCAAGAATTTTCGCTAAATTTTGTGCTGTCTGCCAGTTTGGCCGAGTGGTTAAGGCGGTGGTCTTAAGTTTACTCTTGAAACACCATTATCGAAAGATTCACAGGTTCGAACCCTGTAGCTGGCATTTTTTGCACACGGCTGCGTGAACCTATATGTTTCTTTTTGCCAGCCGATTAGAGTCGATTTTTTTTGTACAATAAAGAAAACAAACAGAAGGGTCTCAAACAGAAACGGAGAACGGCAAAAAGAAAGCTGAAAAGCAAAAGGGAAAAAAAAAAAAAAAAAAAAACCCAGAAAAAGACAAAAAAAAGAAAATCAGAAGATACTCCGATACGGGGAATCGAACCCCGAGCTCGACGGTGAGAGCGTCGGATGTTAACCATTACACCATATCGGATATATGGTAATTGATGGATGGTTCTCCAATTAAACTCTATTTGTACTCGTATCGCACCAGCTACGGAGTATGTACCAGCCATGTCGCACCAACAATGTCGCACCAGCAGGGTCGCGTCTAAGCACCGCCATTACACGTCTCTGGTCAGGGATATATCACAAAAATTGAACTGGAACAATCCCCATAAATTGAGCAATACAGAGCGAGGCATCGTGCATGTCGTCATAGGGACAGTCTTGTTGGTGAGAAAATAGATGAGTCAAAGGCGACAATGTTTGTTTCAGCGTGATGGCTTTCCTACGGTTTCAGGCAGTGGTGCTTGTCTCATGTCGGAGATGCCACGGCGACGATAACGGTCAGTTGTATATTATGTACTATACATTTATTTAGACCTTAAGCGGCATCTCCAGAAGAGACATTATAAACACCCCAGACGTGCGTAGAAGAACAGCCGCAAGAAACACCAAGCCCCGGGATGCGTAAGGAGACATCAAAAATAGGCAAAAGAAATTAGACTAGGACACAGAAACCACCATCGGCAAAAGACACGTAGAGCAAGCGGTCGCGCTCGTTCACGGCATCTCGTACCGGGTTTCCGTATGGGATTCCGGCATCTCACTGACGGCTGTCGGCGATGCTGGCATCTCGCTGACGGGCGTCAAGAATGGCTGGCCCGGCGATCCGTACGGCGTCGAGCTGTCCTTGGGCTGGTCAGAGTAGGCACCGTAGGGAGCCTTGGAGGCATCGTATGGCGGCGTCGGCGTGACGGCCGAGTAGCCGGTCGGCGCGAGGGGAATGCCGGGGGCGCCAGGCGTGCTGTCGCCGGCGGAGGAGGCACTGCTGATGGCCTTGTTGTTGCGGCGGCGGCGGAGGAAGAAGATGAGGCCGGCAACACCGGCGATGGCCACCACACCCAGGGAGACGCCGACGCCGACACCGGCCTTGCCGCCCGAGCTCAGACCCGACGAGCCCGACGAAGTGGCCGCGGCAGACGTGGAGCTGGCGGCGGCAGGGCTCGTCGTGGTGGTGGACGACGACGAGGTAGTAGAGGACGACGTCGAGGACGAGGCGGGAGCAGAGGAGGTCGACGCGACCACGCCGATTGTGGTTGCGATGGACGGCACGACTGGGCAGAGTTAGGCACTGAAAACAAAGAAAAAAAAGAAGAAAAAACAACAAATCAAAACGCACCTGCAAACTCAATCAGCTTGTAGTCTGTCGTGCAGTTGTCCACGCCCAGCCCTTCGCTGATGCAGTAGAAGTCCTTTTCCGAGTTGGGACACTGGCCCACGCCATTGCCGCCCGACACGTTGTCGCGGCCGTCCTCGACGCAGACACCCGGGCAGTTGGTGCTGCGCCAGTCTTGGTCGGTGCAGGACCCGCGCGCCAGAGTCGACAGGTCCGTCTCGTTCTTTTCTTTGTCAACCAGCGCGCAGAGAAAGTACTGCGACGTGACGCCGAAGCACGCATAACCCGTGCCGCAGCATGCCGAGTCGGTCGTCTCGTCCGTGCACGGCACGTCGTTGGCGCTGGTCCCGTCCGGGTAGTAGCAGATCGCAGCGGCCGGACGCGCCGCGCGGAGAAGAGCGAGCGCCGCGGAGACGGCCACGGAAGTTCGCATCGTGAAAGGGAGGCAGGAGAGGGACCGGTGGTAGAGGAGGTCGGGAGGGAAACGGGGGGGATGACCGGAGGTCTGGAAGCACACGCTGGAAGGCTTTTAAGGGAAAGTAATACTCGTAGCGTCGCGAGAGGAAAAACACAAAAATGTAGACCAGAGTGGCGCCGCCTGGGCCCTCTGCTGGCGCACAGTCCGAAGGATCGCGAGAATCTCCCTTGTTGCTTCTAGCGCCTGTAGTGCCTCGATTACAGCCTCTTTTTCCACGCCTTGCTTTATGCATCTGCTGGGCTGCGCCTGGCTTGACTGGACCTTTTTTCTTTCTTTTTTTGGCTCTTATTCCCATCGCTTCTAGAGCACCTCTGCATCTTTCCTTGTCCCCTGTCGGGCTCGTGCGACGCAGACATCCGCTAAACCTATGCCGAGGGAGACCGTCTCGAAGGATTGCACCCACTCCTTTGGACCGTGTTAGATCCAATCCTTCCAGACATTCCGGATCCGCCGAACGAAATAGGCAGGCCGTTTTTCTACTCGGTATTATCGCTGTACTTTGCAACTGAAGAGTTCAATCCGATTATCTGCTGTGGAGAGTGATCACAAACGACGAGTAAGATGCTCCGGAGGATATCAAAACAAACGCTTGAATTACAATGATTACCGGCTGCCTCTGCAAAAGAAAAACTCGAGGTGCCGTGGAGGATGCTGCTAAGAAAAACGTATCGTCATGGATCGTGGGCCACGACCACCGTACTCATACTCCTCCACGCTCAGTCCTCCTCGTCAGCCTCCCCCTCCTCGGCCCCCTCCTCCTCCTCCTCCTCCTCCACGGCCCAGTCCCGCCAGCCCTCGCCCCGGATCCAGCTAAGGCCCTGCCGCCACGTAGGCTCCCGCACCGCCCGTGCCTCGCGCTCGTACACTGCGCCCACCATCAGCAGCGAGGCCACAAACACCAGCACGTCGGCACCCTGCGACGCCGGCCGCCACCACCGCCGCTTCACGCCCACCCGCCACACGCTGTCCAGGCTGGCACGCGCCGAGTACACAAACAGCGCCCGCCCGTGCCGCCGCTCCAGCCACGCCCAAAGCCCGGCCACAAACCCACCCAGGAAGAATCGCTGCGTCGGGAGCACCCGCCGCGGCAGCCACGTCTGGAAAAAGCAGATCGACGCCCACGCCGTCGACAGCATCCCCGTCACAAACGCCGACGACCGCAGCGCCCGCCCTACCAGCCGCTGCAGCACCCGCACCGGCGCGTGGTACACCTCGCTCAACCGCGGCAGCTGCAGCGCCGTGTACACCAACAGCAGCAGCCGCGCGTTGGCCGGGAATGCCCGCAGCCAGTACGACAAGAACGTATGCCCGCACGACGGGTCGTCCGGGTGCAGCGTTGCGCAGCTAAACGACGTGATGAGCGGGTGCGCCCGGCTGGTCAGCGGGCTCACGGCGGCGACGGCCGCCGCCTGCAATGGGGACGGCGACGACGACGACGAAGACGCCGATCCCACCACCGGCAACTGCAGAAGCTCGTTGGCGTCCTTGAACGGGAACAGCACGGGCGACGCGAACGGAGGCCACGCGGCATGGGCCATGGCGGCCAGCGCGTCGAGCACCTCGTAGGGCCCCGGCCAGCGCAGACGCACAGATGCGGGCGCGTCCGCCGGCGGTAGGTGCAGGTATGTGTCGGATGGCAGGCTGCGGTTGAAGATTGCGTTGCCCAGCGGCAGCGGGAAGCAGTCGCGGTCGAACACGGCCGCGTGCAGCAGCTGGCCCAGCGCAAACGGCTGCAGCAGCCACGAACCCCACCACCACGGACGCGGCCGCGGCCGCGCGCGCAGCACCACGCCATGCGCCGACCCCGGGCTGTCGCTCGATGCAGTCGACGTCCGCCGCGCAGCCAAGCCGCTCGACAGCGCCGTGGATGCCACGCTGGTCGCCGTCCCCACTGCCGAGCGCACCGCCACCGGCACCATGTCGACGCCCCAGATGGCGCCCGAGTCCTCGGCCGCGTTCCACGCAAACTCCAGACCGCGGCACACCGCCATGACTGCCAGCGACATGCGGACCGGCGCCGGCGCGATGCCGAGGGCGAGACCGGCCAGCGACGCGCCTGCAGCAGGCGCGTACGGCGATGTGAGTGCCGCGGCGGTGCGCGGATTGCGCACGCGGAAGGGCCGGGCAGCCGGGTCCAGTAGGTGGGTGCGTAGGCGCGTAAAGAAACGGAACAGCAGGCGGTAAAACAGTAGGATCACGGAGAGCGAGAGCGAGACCCGGACCGTCGGCGACTTGCGCAGACCCCCACCGCTGCCCTTCTTCTTCGCGCCGCCAGACGAGGCCGCCGACGAATGCGCCGCCGTCCCGCCCGTGCCGCCAGCGCCACCACGTCGGCTCGTCAGGCGACGAACAAGGGCCCCGTAGACACGCTGGGCCGTTGCACTGACGACAAAGACACGCAGGGCATGGCGCACAGCACGCGCATTGAAATCATCGGCCCCGACAATGGCCCGTGGCGTATCGGGGTTCGTAAGGGTCGACACGTCCAGGCCCGACGAGGCGCCGGACGCCTCGGCCTTGCCGGCCTTTCGCTTCTTGGTGGGCGTCGACGACTGCGAGGAGAGCGCGACCGCCGTGGACGACGCGCCTGCCTTCCGCGGCGACGGCGGAAGCAGCGACGGCCCGTTCATCAGGCGCGCAACCTTGTCGACTGACGGGGCGTTGCGCCGCAGCACGCGCGAGCGCGACAGGACGTACTTGTGCAGCGCGGCATATTCGCGCGCGGAGATGGTGTAGCGGAGGGCGTTGCGGAGGATGGTTTCGTTGGCCGACGATGCGGGAGCCGAGGGCGCCGATGACGACGACGACGCTGCACGCGGCGTGACCGGCCTGGCCGTGGAAGGGCGGGACGCCGGGGGCGACCGCGGCGCCGTCACCGGGATGGCGGACGACGCCATGATGAAGAACGGTGGGCAGGCGAGCGCGTGGTGATGCTGAGAGAGAGAAAGAAATGGATTGGCGAACGCGCAGATGAGAAACCGATCGAAAACCGAAAAAGAGGTATTAAAAGAAGAGAAACCGAAAAATAAAGGAGGCTGGTATCGCGACCGACACAGTTGTTTTCGCTCAGCGCGTCGCGATGGCACGAGGAACGCAAAAAAGGGAGGACAGCAAACAACGGAACCGACGGGCGACGGGACAAGGGAGATGTCTGAAAAGTTGGGGGAAAAGGAGGGGGTGCTTATGCTGCAACGGCTGGAATGTCCGATGCCAGGATAAGACGCGTCCAATTACGGCGTCGCGCTAACCCCTGCCGCTTTAATGAATTAATGATTTTCAGCATGTGCAAACCGCTCGGGCGCCAGGCACCTTTCCTCTCTGGGGTAAGTAGCCCGTTGACCCCATTTTCTCATGCACGTGAATAATGGGTCCATTCTCGTATTGTTCCCATGTTTGAAAGCTCCTTGGACGCCTTGGGCGCTTTACGGAGTAAAACGTCTTTGAAAATCGTTATTGGACCATCTCACGTTTGTGAAAATATCTCGTCTGCAACTGGACTTTCTTCCTCTGCATATTAACCATGCTGCCGCCAACGCTCCTTGCAGCATAACTAGCCCGATAAATGATGAAAACGACCGTTAGCCATCCTCCCCGCTGGGTATCGACATATGGACAAGACGGCGCCGGACCTGTCGAGCCCACGCCTCGTTGTCTTCCCTTCCCTCGTTTTTTGCACTGCCTCCCGTCCTCTCTCTTGCCGTCCCTCGCTTTTGGACACCGCGTACATGACAGTGAAATGCTGTGGTGGCTCGCCGGCCAGGCCATGTTTCTCGTTGTCGCTCCCGTTTCCTTCCAGTCTTAAAAAAAAGGAGAGGCAAAAACCAGCGAAAACAGCTGAGAGAACAACGAATCCGTAGAAGAAAATGAATGAATAAAAACGAGAAAAAAAAAAAAAACCAAACGCCAGTAGGCAATGCAGCTGCTGGGACAAAACGATGATGCAGCTGGCGCCATGCTGCAAAAGACAGACCGCTGCCGTCTGACCGCAGACACTTGTTGCGGTGCAATGTGTCAACGATATGAGCAAAAACAAAATCACCAGAACTCCAACCACCCCAAGCAGCATCCGTATCCTGGTCCCATCCCATCCAGAGTGCTACTGCATAGCATCTGGCTGTCCCCACGCCCGCACCAGTTCGCTGCCCTCCGTCAGGCACAGCTCCCGCCAACCTAGCACGTCCCAGCAGTCCACGGGATAGTCGCGGTGCACCGGCGGCGCTCCGCTGTGTAGGACGCGGCCAAGAGCCCCGTCCCGTTCGCTGGCGGACAGAGCAAAGTGCCCCGCGCGCAGATCGGCCAAACCTTGCTTGCGACGCTTCTCGCGCTCGGCCACCACGCTCTGCACAATCGCCTCGCGTGCCACCCGGGAGATGCTCAGGTTGGGATGCTCCAAGACATGCTTGAGATAATTGAATGGGAGCTCCACAAGCACGCGCGACAACACAGCTGTCGGGTCCGTGAGCATTTCTGCCTTCCCCCGAGCGGCGTGCGTGCCGTCCACCTTGGTACCAAAGTCGCCAAACACAATGTTGGACGTGCGCGAATCCCGCTTCTCGTGCAGAGCAGCACCGCGCCCCATGGCAGCAGTCCGCGAGGCCGGAAGACTAACTGAGCCCCGGGACTGCGTCGGCCGCGCGTGGCCGTTGGCGCCATTGATATTGTTGTCCTCAGGTGAGCTGCTTGCTCCAGAAGCTTTTGCAGGAAACCGGCACAACGTTGCGAGACCGTCTTGGACAGGCACGGCATTGGCCGCGTCAAACACAAAGTCGGCCGGGAAATTGTGCACAATAAAATCGGTCGCTTTCCGCAGCAGGAGACGAATCGCCAAGCCAGCACCCCGTCCATAGCGGAACTGGGCCTGAGGGTGCGGCATGCCATAGGCGTCTGTCCCCCTGTCGGGGACATTGGGGAACGATGCACCATTGAGGCAGTATGCCAGCACTTTCTCCACGGTGCTCCACCCCACCGCTCGAGCTGCCTGCTCAGCCCCAGCAAGTTCAACGTGGTGCAGCATGAGAAGAAATCCAGCCGTCAAGTTGGCAAGCGCCTGGTCCACAACCTGAACCTCAGCGCTTGCCGCACCTGGTGTGTCGTCAATCGCCACGTCCTCAATGGGAAAGCCATATAGGCTGCGCAGGGCTTGCATAGCGGCCGCAGTTGTGATGAATGGATCATCTATCTTGACTGGCGCTGTGAAAATTGGATGGTTGAGGGGGCCCGGATGGGCAGACACCATTTCGCTTCGCAAAAGCTCCCCAATTGTGTAGCTCTGAGAAAGCACTGCCCGGTGACCGACAAAAATAGTCGGCGCCTCCTGTTCCGGAGCACGATCTTGCTCCCCATGCTTGCTCAATGCGTTTGCCACACGGGCAGTATGCCGTGGCTGATTGGAAAGGTGCACGAACAGATGACAATCCGCCGTTTGTGGAGTATCGAAATTGCGTTGCATCTGCTGCTGGAAATGGTGGATCAACCCAACATCGATTCCATGGTTGGGCATGCCACCGCGCATGTGCCCCTCGACTGAAGGCGGGGGACCACCGCCCGGGAACCCTTGTGGGACATAGAACGGCGGAGAAAGCACGGCTGGCATCGGCTCGTTGCGCATGGCCACGCTTCCGTTTGGAACGGGCACGGGAAACGTGCCGCCGACCTGAGGTGCATTGAACGGCCCATCTACCACATTGTCCGGCGACTGTGAGCCCTGGAAGCTACCTCCGGGTGTCGACGGGTTGAAGCCCGCAGCCGTCGGGGTGAAGCCGGCACCGTTCACCTCGCCCAGAGGCATGGCAGGCGGACCGGGCCAATCGCCCCCACCCATGTTTGGAGCACCGTAAGGCACGAATTGCGGAGGCACAGGCATCAGCCCTGGGGGAGGAGCAAACGGGGCTCGTCCATTTGCGACAGGTGATGTGCTGTTCGATTCATGGAAAGCCCCGAAAGAAACGTTATTGCTCGGGTGGGTCTGGTGGAAGGACGGGTGGTGCGGTTGGTGTGAATGCGGTTGGTGAGGCACGTTAAAAGCCTGGCGCGACGGGTAGCTCCCACGATGCCGGCCAGCTGAGCCGTTCCTTTGCTGCGGAAAGACAAAATCGGCCATACCATGGCCATTGCCGTTGGTGTTGGGGGGGCTCACAGACGGAGGAGCCAGAGGTGCGTTGCTAGACTGCCGGCTAGAAACGATCTGACCGGAGGGTTTGGTGGCTCTCTTTGATTCTTTTGTCTCTAGCTTTTCTGGAACGACAACTGCCGGAGCGATCGGGACAGTAGTGGCAATCGGCGCAGTGGACTGCACCGCCTTCGGAGCAGGCGAGGATGTCGATGTAATCGTCCCAAGCGTGGTCTGCGGTGTTGCAGACGAGGGAGGAGAGGATGGAGGGTCTGCAGGTGTAGTGTTTGTTGATGGGGCGCCACCGGACAAAGAAGGTGTGCGTTGCTCCTGTTGGTCTTTTGGTTGGCGCCCGGCTTCTTCCTTTTGGCGACGCTCTTCGTTGCTTTTCCGCTGCTCTTCTTCCCGCTCCTTCTCCAACCGCTCTTGCTCTTGCTTCTTCTCTTCTTCCTCCTTCAGCTTCTGTTGCTTCTGCTGCCTCTGCTGCCTCTGCAGCTGTTGCTTTTGGACAAGCGGCAGTGGGATTACGGGGACGACAACCGGTCTGGCAATTCTCGGTTGACCAGTCGGCTGGGCCGCATCCGACGTGTTGGCAGCAGACCCCATCGTGGCAGGGGACGTCGACAGTTTGGCTTTGTATGGGTCGACAGGTGTTCGTCTTGGCAGAAAAGGAAGCGGATCGCCGAATACGTTTGAAGGAAAGAGAATATGCGCGAGCCCTGGAAGCTAGATACCAGTTAGCAGGGATCGGCAGACCAGGAGCCAAGATGTCCAAGACCACGACGAGCACGGCGATAGAACATTTAACTTACCGGAGTGAGACAGGGCAAACGGGAGTGACGGCAATGCTAGGAAAAGGAACGCATAGAGAAAGACAAAACAGCAAACACAGAAAGGCACGCAGCAGCTTGGTTTGCCTTGCTTGCAACGGCGGAGGAGGGGTGAGGAAGAGGCAAGGACGAACGAGATGCAAAGAAGGAATGGAGAAAAAGGGAGAGGGAATGCAAAGAGCTACAAACGGACAAACGCAAGCTGCTGCTGCTTAAAAAAAAGAACAAAAGAAAAAAAAAAAACGTTTCAGTATTATGGATAGAGAAAAGGACGGATCTGAAGGAAAGGAACGAAAAGACGGCGAAAGAAATCTGTTTGTCGTTGTCGCCGAAGTTTGTGATTTTAATTTCGTCTTTTTTTACGCGGAGGCCCGCCGAATCAAGACGAATCCAATGGAGCTCCAACCGTTGAAAAACGTGCACGTGATTTTTATGTCACGTGATCGTTTTCCATCGAAAAGATCGAGACATGTCAGATTCTCGGCGATAGATGCCGAGCAAGTCCCGGTAAGCCGTCGGTGAAGCCCGGGCGTCGGGAGCTAATGGGGGAAAACCTGGGGTATTAGCGCAGCGTGGAAGGCCTGGCCCCTGTGTGCCTTTGTTTCTCCCCTGGGCTAGCTTTGAAGCGGTCCTGCCGCCTCAAAGAAGCAAAACTACAGAGGGCGAGAGATTGTGCTTGTTTGTTCAGAGCTCTTGCTTCCTCACGACAGGCATCGCACCTCCCATTTTCCATTACAAAGAAATGGTGTATAAAAGCGGCAGGTGCATTGAAGAGGGATGCCAGTTTCTGTTGCCGGGTGATAGAAAACGAGAAAGACGGGAAACAAATGAGTGAACAGCCAACAATAAAAGCACAACTTTTCTTTGGAAGAAAACCAAGGGCAGAGAAAGCCACATCCAATTCGAACATAATTTCCGTTGTCCGCCGAGAAGCTATTCCACTACAGCCTTAATATTTTCTCCCTTTCGTGTTGATACCCAAAATGAAGGCCTCTTTGCCCGTCCTTCTACTCGCAGGCTACCTTGCCTTCGCCTTTCCCGGTCTAATCAAGATCCCTCAATCGAGCGACTTCATCGGCGAGTCGTCTTCCATTCTTCTAGGCGATCTCGCTCGCATCGGTGCGACGACCCCATCTGGGGCGCTCATACAAGCCACCTTGCAAGGGAAGGCATCTGCACGGGTAGACAACAGTGTGCAGTACACGCAGCCCCGGGGCGGGATCAACGCCATGGCGTGCCGGCGCAACACCTGCTGCATGTGGAGCTACATTGTGGAACAGATGGTGGAGGCATTCACCGACCAGGATGGCTACGGCTGCTCAGCACTGGCGCGTACCGCCATCCGCATAGGGTTCCATGACGCGGGCGCCTGGAACGCAAGCCTTCCGGTGCATGAGGATGTGCTGGCAGCCAGAGTGGGCGGCGGTGGTGCGGATGGGTCAATCCTCCTGTCGGCTGTGGAGGCGGGCCGGCCAGAGAACCGTGGCATGAGCAGTCTGGCAGCTCTGCTGCTCAGTTGGCACCACAGCTTCAACCACCACGCGCGTGCGGTGGCGGCTCCGGATCCGGCCGAAAACGACGACGTGGTGTCAATGGCAGACATGGTGCAGATGGCGGCTGTGGTGGCTACGGTAACGTGTCCCGGCGGTCCGCGGATCCGTGCTTTGGTGGGCCGCCGGGACCTGGGCAGCGAGCTGCCGCCCCCGCCGGAACGCCTGCTGCCGCGGCCAGACAGCAGCGCACAAACGATGCTGGACATGTTTGAGGCCAAAACACTGTCGGCAACAGACCTGGTGGCCCTGATCGGTGCACACACGGTTTCGCGGCAGTTTTTCGTGGACCCGACCCAGGCTGGTGCACCGCAAGACTCGACAGATGGCGTATTCGACACTCGGTATTACAACGAGACGGCAGCAAAACAGGCGCCAGAGGGCGTGTACCGGTTCAAGGCCGACATGTCGCTGGCGGCAGATCCGCGGGTCCGGGTGATCTGGGCATCGTTTGCTCAAGACCAGGAGAAGTTTGCCGAGGTGCGTGAATGCTGGAAGAGAAGGTGAGAGGCGGAAAGTAAGAAAGAATGCCGATGCTAACCTGATTTCGCAGGCCTACGCCTCGGCTTATTTTCGCCTCAGCCTGCTCGGTGTGCAGAACCTGAACGGGTTGACCGATTGCAGCGGCGTGCTTCCTCCGACGAAAGCCATCAGATGAACTATCAGAATCGAAGGATGGCGGGACAGGGAACAATGAAGAGAGATGTTCTTAGAGCCGAAAATGGATGGCAAAAGCACGTATAGAAGTGAATGGCTAGCACAATAGACATATGGGATTATCGGCATTAAAAAAAAGCGACATGACTGATCGGCCGGGGTTGAAAGCTGTTCTGTCGAATCACAGCGCTGGTATTAAATCCTAGATGATCTAAAGCGAGCAATTGCATCGGATTGATCAGAAAGCATGCGATGTTGGGTCGAGTTTGAGTGGGCTGACCAGGCGGTGCGTGTGGCCTGACTTTGTTGACGTCGGTTTTAGCCATGATTTTGTGCGCTCTTAATTTCTGCGGTGCGGCTCTCACACCACCGGGCCGGATACGAGGGGTAGCCATCGTGGATATAATCTTCTGTGTTCTCTTGGGGTGTTTGTTGGCCTGCTGTTGATTCAGCATCATCTTTGCCGTCTCAGCCGTCTACCACTTGCACAGAGGACCCCTGCAACAACCGCCCAGCATGGAGGCCAGGAAAGTCGACATGCGGCACATCGACCGCAAGGACATTTACACCAGTCTCGAGGCCCGCATTGAATACCTGCACAGCTTTCTCGATTTCGGCAGCAGTGCGTTGTGTCCCCCATGTTTTGATGATCTTTGCCCCCTTGCTCACACGTTCTCCAAGATGACATCGAACACCTCACAACCGGCGCCAAGTACATCAAAATGCTCATCCCCGCCGTCACCAACATAGTCTACCGGAAACTGCTGCAGTACGACATCACAGCGCGCGCCTTCCAGACGCGGTCCACCTCGTTCGAAGGCCCGCTGGATGCCGCGCCGGACGAGAACTCGCCGCAGATCCTGCACCGCAAGATGTTTCTGCGCGCCTACCTCGCCAAGCTGTGCAGCGACCCCAGCCAGATGGCGTTCTGGCAGTACCTCGACAAGGTCGGCATGATGCACGTCGGCCTCGGCCGCGCCCACCCGCTGCACGTCGAGTACGTGCACATCGGCCTCACCCTGTCGCTCATCCAGGACGTGCTGACCGAGGCCATCCTCGGCCACCCACGGCTGCCGCTGCAGCGCAAGGTCGGCATTGTCAAGGCGCTGGGCAAGGTCATCTGGATCCAGAACGACCTGTTTGCCAAGTGGTACGTGCGCGACGGCGAGGAGTACACCGACGGCGTGGACTACGCGTCGCTGGTGGACAAGGAGGGCTACCTGCACGGGCGCAAGGTGCTGAGCGAAGAGGATGGGGCCGAAGCCGAGAGCACAGGCAGCAGCGGCGGCAGCGTCCCCGCCGGCGTCTGTCCGTTCACCGGCGCGGCTGCGGCCGCGGTACCAGGAGGCATGGAGACACCGCCGGTCTCTGCTCCAACAGCCGCTGTAGCCAGCAGTAAGTGAGCCAGTCTGGGCGTGGGGGGATGGGGTATGTCTGGTAGGCCATATGGTTTCTCTTTTTTTCCCCTTTTCTTTTATTGTAAATATGTATATGCAGATGCCCTTCCAGCAAACTGCGAAACTACTGCTTTCCGAGCTCGGTTGCCCGCTTGGTCGCGGCATCAACGGCATCGAACACAATCTTCTCGAATCCGCTGGCCTCGAAGCTGAGCAATGCGGCGTGGGTGGTTCCGTTGGGGCTCGTCACGTTCTTCCGCAGCTGCGCAGCGTCCTCGCTCGACTCGACCAGCATCTTTCCGGCGCCGAGGCACGTCTGCTTCGCCAGCCGTGTGGCCTGCTCCACTGGCAGGCCGAGCTTGGTGCCGGCGGTGATGAGGTGTTCCACCATGGCAAAGAAATAGGCAGGGCCGGATCCTAAGCAGAGTCAGCAGAGCGTCCCTCGAGACCGGAAACCGGCTATCCGCCCGCAAACGTACCTGACAGCCCGGTGACCACATCCAGCAGCTCCTCCTTGTCCACCCACTCGGCCGCCTTGCTGACGCTCGACAGCAGGGCGGTAGCGAGCGCCTTCTCGGCTTCCGTGATGTCGTCGCCTGCGTACAGTCCCGAGGCGCCCTCGCCCACCAGTGCCGGCGTGTTGGGCATGACGCGCACGACGTGCGGCACGCGTCCGTCGGCCGTCGTCGTCCACGTGCGCAGACTCGCCAGCGTGATGCCGGCGGCGATGGACACGATCAGCGGGGTTTTTGCGGCGGCCTCGGCGACAGCCTTGAGGTCCCCGCACGCCGTCTTGGCCACCTGCGGCTTCACCGCGAGCACCACCAGGTCGGCGCCGCGCGCAGCGGTGGCATTGTCCTCCGTCGTGTGCACGCCAAGCTTCGCCAGCTTGGCACGGTTCACGTCCCACGGCTCAGCCACGGTGATGTGCTTGGCGTCGACGCCGCGTGCCAGCAGGCCACCGATGATGGCGCCGGCCATGTTGCCGCCGCCGATAAAGGCAAGCTGAGCCGATTCGAGAGACGCCATAGCGAGTGAGGTACGGTCGGAGGCAGGAGTCAACTGGCGAACAGAGGGGAGTCGAAAGGTGCCAAAAACGAGGGTCAAGTGCGGGATCGAAGACCGATGGCAACCGAAAAGCCTTCAGTGGGGTGAAGCGGCTAGGTTACTAATCCGGCGTCTTTTCCTCCGAACCGGCGAGCAGCGGCGCCGTGCACCGGCGATGCCTCTGTGCGAGATTCGGTCGGGGCGGAGTTGGGCATTCTGCTTGGGTGCCGTCGTTTTTCAAGCATCCCGTCGACACGTGTTGGTGTCCCCGTCCACGGACAACATATACGTGTCACATGCAAAGACAACCCGATCGCACAGGCCGCTACCGTCTCGTATGGACTTGAGTCACAGGGTGTTTTCTTCGGTGGAAGCCGAGAACAGGATAGACGGGCAAATCAGGCAACAGGCACGAGCGCCGGGATGGGTTGGTGGGTGGGATGTAGCTGGAACAAATGAGAAGGCGCCTCAGCCAAACAAGGATGGCCGATCTCCAAATGGTTTTGGCTTGTCATGATTGCATGTGTCGGCGGAAGGCACGACCGCGGCCACTTCCTCCTGCTGCCCGATGCACAAGACCAAATACGAAGTAGTTTACGAAGCAACTACTCCGTATATTAAGGCCACCCCCCCCCACAAGAACGGGGAAGCTCCGAGATCGTCGTCCCCCTTCTTTTTTATCCTCATTTTCTCCTCACCGATTTTCCATATTGCAACGGGTTAGAATCGGGTCCTCCCGCATGCCCCTCTTCCCTCAACTTCACAGCGTCTGCCACATCCGCATGTCGCGTCCAAGGGCCCGTACAGAAGCACTATACCAACAATCCGAGCCAGGAAGCCAAGACGAGCTCTGCCTTCTGTCGTGATACCCTCAGCCAAGAGTGCCAAGCGTGGGCATTTTCGTCATTCACGCCAACCCCCCGCCCACCCACCACGGGCGACCAGTCACCAGAGCCCACTCCCTCTACGACGCTTGTATCAAGCAATGTGGAACACAAAACTGTCCAGCTGACCGCCCATTTCTTCTTCCTCTTTATCGTTCCTCAACATTCGAGAAAAGGGGCCGTTGGGGGTCGAGGCGGGAGTTTTTCTACAGCTTCGTAAGTTTCTCCTTCCCTTTGTCTACGACGTGCTCTGTCTTCCGTTCCCCCTATCCGCCGCTTACCCTGGCAGTCTTCATCTCTTCGTCGACCCGCGGCCTTTGGTGCTCTCCTTCTTCCTGCGTCCAGCTCAGAGCGCCGTCACTACATGCGTACGTGCTTCCACGAAGATCTTGACACACAGAAGTGCCATCCAAAAAACGTGCATGCAGCAGGCTAATGCACGGGTAGAAGCAGATAGCCTAAGCCAGTGCCTGGCCCCGGTTTCGGGCGTGTTGACACACAAACCCCTCCTCTAGTCCACCAATACGACTGGGTCGACTTACACGATCTCCATACAGCACACCACAGATTACTGCACGCACAGAGGGACCACTCTGCGACCCAGACCGCAACTTCGCAAAAATTGTCCTCGAGGGCGTCGCTGTCGCAGCCGTCTGTGTTTCGGCTGGCCCCAATCCGAATTTATGTTGCAGCGGGCTGCTTTCCGCGTCTTTCTCTTTCCCACATAAAAGCACCCTTACTTTCACTCTTCTTTTCACCTTTCCTTTAGGTCGCTTCTTCTTTGTGCCCCTATTCTTTCAGGCTCTGCTCTCTTGCAACCTCGTCTCTTCTCTTCTCTCCTTGTCTTGTTCGAACGACGCCTTCGCTGCATCCTGGCCCAACACACGACTACTATACAAACCCCTACGGCATCCCTGAACCAAACCCGACGCATATGGAGGATACCGACGAGACCAAGCCGCTGTCCACAGCGATGCACCGGCATGACTCCGGCTATGAGTCAATCTCTACTCGCAAGTCACCATCCAATGCCGACTTCGTTCGACAGCGTACCCCGACAGCACACACCACTAGTTCTGTGGGGTCTAGCCGCGGAAAGAAGGCCCGGCCAGGCATCCGGCGAGCAGCGAAGTCTACGTCCGCTTCTCGCCAAGCAAAGACGAGATCCGTCTTCACCCCAAACAACCCCGTTACGGTGCCGCTGCCATTTCTCAGCAACGTCAAAAGTGGCGGCCCTTCCGATCTGGAGACGAACACACAGATGTCGTATGTCCAATTTCCCGCTCTTGCTGTCAGGCCCGATCCCGAAGCCGGCGCTGGCCCCGAGACGTACACCGCAGATGCCGGCGTGGACACGCCTTCCTATTCCGCACCACCACAAACAACACACTACTGGACAAGCGACCGCACACGACGACTGGAATATGCGGCCATCGACGCTGCTAGCCAAGGCTTCAGGGGCTGGATGCTGCGCTACGTGGTGCCGGACTGCTTCGTGCCGAAAGCAAGCCGCCGTGTAACGTTTGACGACGATACTGGCAGCGTTCGACGCTACCGGCTCGAGCTCGAGAGCGACGAGTCCACCGAGAAAGATTCTGCCTCAGTGCTGCACCCTGCCAGTGGCCACCGCCGCCGCTCCTAGGGAGAGTATTATTCGAAGGCGACGACTATGACGACCACGATTACTGCGATTTCACAGCGTTGAGTTTATCACATGCCTTGCCCTTTTTGTCACTGCACTTTCAAAGATACCGACGCATCGTCCTTCGGGAGATGCCAGCATGCATCGCCGAAGTTTTATACCCTGCTTTCATACCCTCAGTCCGTTTGCTGTCCCTTCATACCCGCCTTTGGCAGGGCCTCGGGATGGGCTTTTTTATTTTATTTTTTTCCTTCTTTTCTTTGTTCTTGGGTTACAATCTCTGGCCCTTTAGCGGAAAGTTACACGATGATTTACACGGGTGGCGCTGTAATTGAAAGAGAGAAGTAGAGCTGCGTCGCGTGCAATATGAAGACTATTACATTATTCCATTATTCCTTTTGTTGAGCCCCAAGAAGCAGACATGACCATAACACCAAAGAGAAGGAAAACCGAAGACGCCCCGATATTAAAACCCAAAACGCTCGCGGTGCCAGACAACTGCTTCTGAAAAATAACCAACAAGACGACTCACATCTCGGCCACTCTGGCCATCGCATTCGCCGCAACAACGACGCGTCATTTCCAGACCCCAAAGCCCGTCATCCTCGGCAAGTCGTTTGTCGGCACCAGTGGCACCGGTGGCACCGGTGGCACTGGCTTTCCGCGCCGCATATGCGGCCGTGGCCCCGAGACCGGTCCAACTGAGATGCACCGCTGCCACCTTGGCCTTGACAGGTCCGTCTCCTGAGCTAGTACAACTGGTGTCGCCGTCGCTGCTCTGACTGTGGCTCCTGGCAGTGTTCTGTGCCATGGCCGCCATCTCGCGTTTCTCGGCCAGCTCGCGGTCCACGGCAATGGTGGCGGCTGCAAAGCAGGAGTCCAGTGAGAGAGAGCCTCCGTCGATGTCTGGTCGCATGGACCAGGGCTCGGGCCCAAAAAGGGCGGTCAAGTAGTCCTCCATGCTGACCGTACTGCGCTGGCTGGTGTACTGGCGACCAGCCGCCAGTGCAGAGCTCAGGGACCAGACGGATGAAGTGGCTTGCTGCTGCTCTGTGAATTCGCTGCTGCCTCGGCGCTTTGCCGAGGCCAAAGAACTGGCGATGCCGGTCGACCAGCGTTTTGTGTTCTTTGGGGTTGCCGAGTCGTTTGCAGGGCTGCTCTGACATTTGTGTTGTTGGCAGAACTCGTCTTGTTGGTTCAAAGACAACGGATAGCTCAGACGACGGTTCTTTCCACCACTGCCGCCGCTGTTGCTGCTCTTGCTATGGAACACGGCGCTTTTTCGTTGGGTTGCACGGGCCGGGACTGTGCCAATGTCTCGGAACATGGGGGAGCGATCTCGGCGGCTGACGGAGCGCACGGGACGCAGCATGGCGAGGCTCCCAGCGGCGGCGCGCTTCTCGCCACCGAACACAAACACGCCGCCACAGTACCGTCCGACAAGGTCCTCGCGGACGCTGCGCAGGACGCCAAAGCGCGCACAAGGGTCACGCACATGGGCCACATGCTCGACATGGGGCGCGTCGTCTGCGTCGATCCGCGTTCTACCGGTGGGCAGGACAAAGTCCGGGGCCAAAGATCCAAAGGTGTATATCTCCAACTGGGCCAGACGCGTGGCGGGCACATCTGCCTGTAGGCGCGCCAGGGCCTGGGACACGACGATGGCACCGGTGCTGTGCGCCAAGACGACGACGCGGCCTTTCTGACGTTGCTGAGCGAGACTGTTATGGTGAGCGTCTGGCCGGGCCATTAGAGCACAGCGGACACTGGTGTACAGCGCATCAACACCAGGGGCGGGCAGCTCGCAGAATGGCAGCAGAAGGCGCTGCAGCACGGCGTAGGCCAGATCCGCAGCCATGCCGTAGGTATGGCCGGGGCGAACAATCGTGATGGGACGGCCAAATACGGCAGCCAGACGAGGGCCGGTTTTTGCGAGGGAGCGTGTTCTGGACATGTGAGCACGGTGTTGAAGAGAAGAAAGAAGAAGAAGGGAATGAACATACGTTGCGCCCATTCCGCTGACAAAAAACCAGCTCTCGTCCACATCCTGGGCAGGTGTTCCTTGTTCCCCAGAGTCGATGCTCCACGGCGCGACAGGTACGGTGGCGCTGCTGCTGCTGCTGCTGTTGTTGAGTGGCCACGAGGCAATACGAGCAGCCACGATGCAGACTCCCAGGCAGGCCAGAAACAGGGCGCCTGGCAGACACAGGAACAGAATAGGCAAGGCGACGAGCAGACACGTTCCAAACAGAGCGAGCCCCAGCTGCAAGGCCGTCTCGCCCGCATCCACCACCTCGTCAAACGACAGCGCAAGCAGATGGAGCGGGACCGAAGGCGACGCGCCGCCACCGCCACCCCAGAGGCCGCCGCCGGGACGGTCGGGGGCCAGGAGCAAGCGCAGAAGCGGCCACACAGCGCGGGTCCACACGAGGCCGCAGAGCTCGGGTGCGCTGCGCGCCAGGGCGAGCAGGTCTGCGCTGAGCAAGCGGTGCGGCGAAGCGGCAGCAAAGCGGTCTTCTCTTGTTGCGGTCGTCGCTGCTGGGGCGGAGGCTGCCAGGAGTCGCCGTTGCCACCGGGGCAGGGTGCCGCCGGTGGCGTCCACAAGAGGCGGGATATACATGATCACGTCGCCTCCGTTCCGGCGTGCTGCTGCCGTATTCCTGTTGCTGTTGCTGCTGCCGCTGCCGATGGCGCACGGAATGGGAGAGCCTCCGAGGGCCGACACCGGCGTCGATGCAGTAGCGGTGGAGGGTGCTGTCGACGGCACCGTGGACGAGGTGGCCGGGCCCGGCGTCAGGGTGGCCGAGGACGACAGGGGCGGGGACGAGGGCGCCGACAGCGCCGATGACGGAGACCAGAAGCGGCGCAAGGCCGTTGTGGTGGACGTTGTCGACGGCGTCGACAGGGTGGATGTGGTGGACATCATAGAGAGGCGCGGGGACGCGGCCGAGGCGGCCCCGGCGATGGCGACGGTGTTCCGGGGGGACTGGGCGTTAAACAACAGCGACAGGGGGACCTGCGTGGAGGAGGGGAGCGATGCCGACTGGTCGTGAGCCCGTCTTTGGTTGGTGATGTATTCGGCGTGGCCGGGATCGGTGTCGCCCTCGGTGTCGTCGTCTTGGTCGTCTTGGTCGTCTTGGTCGTCGTCCTCCTCTTCGGCGTCGGCACGCTCGGGCGAGACAAGCGACCACCGCGGGGAGAGCGGCGAGATGGCGGCGGCGATGGTGAAGAGCGACAGCCGGGCGTCGGCGTCGGCAAACTCAAAGTCGCTGTCGAAGTCGTCGGCGACGGAGGAGCAGTGGCGGCGGTGTTGCTGATAGGGGGGGCGCAAGGGTCGCGCAGGACGCGCGCGGCGCGGGTCGTGCGGTTGCGCAGCACGCAGCTGGGCATACGGCGAGGGCAGGTCGGTCGAGAGCGGGCGGCTGGTCGGGGATGGTGCTCTGGAGGGCGACGGATGTGCAGGGCAGGGCATCGTTAGGACGGACGATGCATGCTGTCGTGACAACGAGCCGGGGGTCCGCGGTGGCCAGGACGAGGAGGGAGAAGCAACAGCAGCGAGAGCGGGGAGGAGAGAGGAAAAGACAGAAACGCGGGAGAGAGAACCAGTGTCGTGCTGTGCTCTTGGGGTTTGTTTACAGTCGACGCATGGATTGGAGAGAGAGCGAGAGAGACATGGAGGCGGGCGAGGCAGAGACACGGGCGTGTTCGGCTGAGACGTGCGCTGAGGATGTTTTCTCCTGGCCGCCCATTCTCATCGGAACAGCTGGATTCTTCGCCGTGCCGGCGCTCGAAATTGCGACGGACGCCCATTCCAGTGGCCGCCAGACGCGTCGCCGCGGGTGCCGCATCACGAGAATGCGGGAGCCGGGGCAGCATTCCTGCGGATCGTGCGGGGAAGCCCTGCGGGTGCTGCCTTGAAGATGGCCTTTGCGACGCAAGGAATCTGCCGAGCCGACGAGGAATGGGCCCATGCGAGGCTGAAGCAATGCGATGACGATGATAAACACGGCTGAGAATCCTCTGTTTCTTCCCCATCTGTTCCAACCCAGGATGCTAGAAAAAAAGAGTCTTGACGCCTGTCCTCGCCTTCCTTGCAAGTTCCTCCTCTCCTCCCCTCAGTGCTTCAGCTTCGGCTTGGTCTTCTTGCCGAGCGCCTTCTTGCGCTGCATCTCCAGCATCGTATACTTCTGCGGGTGCCGGGCCGCGTCGGGGAAGTACGCCGGGACGTGTGCCGCGGGCAGCTCGCCGTCGTCGTCGCCGCTGTCGCCGCCGCCGCCGTCCGAGTCGTCTCCGTCCGAGTCGCTTCCCTTCGTGCCGCCGCCGCCGCCGCCGCCCAGCCGCATCACGAACCCCCCCAGGCTGCGCACCTGCTTGCGCAGCGCCCGCACGTACCGCTGCGCGTGGTCCAGCTGTGCCTCGGCCGCCTGCGCGTGCCGCACCTGCTCCGCGCCCGTCAGGAGCCGCGCCCGCAGCAGCGCGTTGGTGTTCTCCAGCGCCCACAGGGCCCGCCGCAGCCCGCGGTTCTCGTCCCGGAGCGCCCCCACGGGGTCCTGCTCCGGGTGCGGCCGCGCAACCAGGCTGCGTCTTCTGTCGCGGTGGCTGGGAGAGGCCTTCGACGGGAGGCGGGTGCGGGTGCGGGCGCGAGAGGGGGTGACACGCGCCGACCGTGGCGCTTTTTCGGCTGGACGCGATGGGGCTTTCTTGCCTCTGCTCTTGCTGCTCCTCGTGGCCGAGGGAGGCGGCGTGGCCAGCATGGTGGGCACGGTCGACGGTGGCGGCGTTGCCGGCGTTGTTGGCAGCGTCTGTAGCACCGCGGCGACCGGCCGCGACAGCGTGTCCTGGTCAAAGTCCAGGTCAAAGGTGTCTGGAATGGGCATGGGCGGCGAGGCCGGGGCCAGCGGCGGCGTCGGCTGGAAGATGGACATGCTGCTTGCGAAGCTGGTCAGGCTGGACAGTGATGTAGACCGCCGTAGCGAGGTGGCCGTCAGTGGTGCTGCCAGGCCTTGGGGCGCGGCATGCTCGCCGATATGCCAGCTGCTGTCGGGCAGCATGGCCGAAGTGCTGGAAACGGCAGCAAAGGTAGGCATGAGAGTGAAGCAACGAGTTGCCGTGGTTTCTCTTCTTTTTTTTTGTTCGTTCTGGCTTGTCCTGGTCTCCTCCCTCTGCCGCGAGGAAGCACGTCTGCTTCACCCGGGCGATCACGGAGGTTCGGCGACCGGCCTGCGCAAACGGCGAGCATGGCACACATGGGATGAAACGACAAACGAACGAAAGCACTTCGAGGGGTATGGTAGGCAGTGATAGATTGGGCCGCCGCGTCTCTAGACTGGCTTCGCAATGCCCTTTTCTTTGTAGAACTCGTTTATCCACCCCAGCATGACGGCCGCTTCCGCATCGACCACGGCCTTGACGCCCGGGTTGACCGCCCAGTTCTCCGCATACGTGTCCGTGCAGTGCGCGGCGCCCGGAACGATGTAGACCGGGACCTTGTTCGTGCTGGCCAAAGGTCCGCCCGGGCGCCAGGCAGAGCTCACCGAGGCCGCGCGCCACGGGTCGAGCTCGCCGTTGGCATACAGCAGGCGTGGCGTGCGCGCGGGCGGGACCGACCAGCCGCCGGTGAACGCGTTGACGCTTGCCGGGCTCTTGTGATGGGCAAGACCGAAGCCGCCCGCGCTCTCGGGAAACAGGATGCGGCAGATCTGCACATGGTAGTCGTAGCTGACAAGACGCGAGACAATTGACGGGTAGCCCTGAGGCGCCGCGTCTTGGAACCAGCCAATGCTGGGCGGTGGTCAGGACAGAGTCAAAGCGAATGGGACGAAGGGGAGAGCAACCGCACGTACGGTTCGTTGCACACCAGCCACCAGTACTGCCGGCTGACGGTGTTGTGGGTGGTGATGTCCTGGTACAACGGGCTGGACGCGTTGAGATTGGCAAAGCAACCCGTGTTGTAGGTGCCCTGGAATTCCTCGTAGCCGAATTGGGCGCACACTTTTGTCTCGTCAGAACGGCGTTCCATCGAGAGGGGGAACGGATGAGACAGGAGACGTACCGCCCGGGAGAAAAACCTCCGAGAACCATTTGGCGTAGCCGGCGAGGGCCTTGGTCACGCCAACGCCGTGGCGGTCCGGCACGGTGCTGTTGGAGCCGGGCCAGGCATTCTGGGAGAAGAGCGTGAGCAGACCGATGGGGGTTTCTGGTGCCTTTTGTGTCTACCGCTCACCTCGACGTAGTCGCAGAACGTGAAATACGGGCTGACGCCGTAGAGCGGCTCGTAGTAGAACTGCGTCGACTGGTAAAGAATAGGGCCAATGGCAATGGCTCTAGGAGGGAGAGTGTAAGCGGATGGGGTCAGGGAGGCGGGCAGCGCTGGCATCGTACCGAGCAAAGTCGGCGTCGGCCAGGTCGGCGAGCCGAAACGACGCCTTGAGAGCCAGTGTCTGCGAGGCCGAGCCGTGCAGCAGCACCTGGTCGACGTGGCTGGCGACGGCCACGAGATCGGCGCTGCAGTTGGCCGGCGACGCCTGCCGGACCATCTCAAAGTACTGCCAGAAGTCGCCGATGGCCTCGACCACGCCGCTCGTGGCATAGTGCGCCCAGAAGGGGCTCGCGCGCGGACCCAACGCCGCTTCCCACGCGGCCAGCGCGCCCGCGTACGAGCCGCCCGCGACCACCCATGGGCTGCGCGACGGCGCGCTCTTGCCGGACGCATCAAAGGGCGGCACAAACGTCTCGGCAAAGTACGCCATGTCGCGCAGCGCGTTGGCGAGCGTCAGCGGCTGCAGGTTCTCGACCGTCAGCTGCGCAAACGGCGCGCTCTCGCCCCAGTAGCGGTGCTCCAGGATGACAATGGCGCCACCGATCGTGTCCGCAAACAGCCCCGGGCTGCGCTGGTTCGTCAGAAAGGTCCTGTTGAAGCCCGTGGCCGACTGCTCGCCCGGATTGATCAGCACAACCGGCGACCCGGGCCCGTCCCAGTACTGCGTGCTGTACCAGTACCGCTGCGGGAACGTCCCGCGGGCTGGGTTGCTGTGGTCGATGAGCTGCTGGAACGTCCCCCAGCCGACGGTCGGGGCGGTCGCATTGGACGCGTCCCGGCGACGGCTCTGGAGGCCGGCATCCGTATCGGCTACAGCAGCCTCAAAGAGGGCCACCTTAGCCGCCACCTCCTCACTGAAGACGCCAGAGAGAAAGCCGGGGGGTCGGTTGAGCCCGAGATGGAAGCCCGGGATGCCAGAAATGTTTGCGATGATGGCGGCAGTCTGCGCCGTGTGCAAGGCAACAAGGGCCACAAGAAGAGAGGGAGGCTTCATGCTGAGCTAGAAGAGAATGCGCGAGGGAATGAAAGACGAGAGACGGAGGCTGTCTTGGCAGCACTGCAAGTTCATCCCGAGAGAGGTCAGTGCAACGGGCGGGCGGCCAGGTTCTTATAGAGAACAGAACAGAACGGAGCCAGAACCAGACGGCCCTGAAGAGCAGCAACAGCCAGACAGTCCATCAACTAGGCAGCCCAGCCAGACCCGCCACGATCCTATAACGGACGACACGTCGTAGGATCGTGCACGAGTCATGGAAGAATACCCGCCGTTCTAGGGCCATTCTAGGTATATTCTAGACGAGGCCGGGCCTGCCACTGACGAGACCATGTGGTAGCGGACGGGGCGGCCGGCGCTGGCCGAGCCAATGAACAGGGCAGCCTCTTGCTATTGTGCATTGAGGTACGCTGAGACACGACGGCGTGCACCATAGCCGTGCTGCCCGGCCGCCTGCGAGACAGAAAACTGCATCGTGAGTCGTCGTGGTCCGTCCGTCCCTTGCATCGCACGCGAAGGAGGCCAAGGAAGAAATGCGACAGCAGGACGCCGGTCTGTCTCACGGAGGCTTCTGACCTTCCCGTTCTGTGCTGCGGCGTGCGTCGTGTCGCGTCTCCGCAGAGACGCGAGCGTGGGACAATGCGAACATGTTGCTATTGTCGTTGCTCGATTGAGACACTGCGGTGGCCGGTCGTTTGATTGAGGGTGCGATGGAGCTCAGATGAGAAGCGATGAAAACGAGAAAGCCCACGACCCGTGACCGGCCCGCGATATCACATGAAAATGCAAGTGAGTGGTCGCGCTGTCTGCGGGGATTGGCCGGCCCAGAAAGACAAAGCAGCAGGCGCGCCGAGGGCTGCAGCCTGCTCCTTCCATTCCTTGTCGACGACTTCTTCCTGTTTTGCTATGCGCGTTATCTCATATATTGATCATCCTTATTGTTTCTCTTTATCGTTTTCCTCTCTCTCCGGCTATCGCTGTTCCCCGGCATCTTCTCTCCGTCTGCCGCTGTCCCCGCGCGAGGCCGAACTGACGCAGCCTCCCGGCTCTGCCGTGTCCCCTTGAGTCCAGGCCGCTGTCACCGCTGTAGCCGGCCGCCTTGTGTCCGCCTTCTTCGTCGGGCCTCCCACACGCGCCGCACGCTCACAAGCACTTGCCCGCCCGTGCCGCTCACTATCGTGCTCCCCAGCGCCCCGGCGCTCCAGCGCTCCAGCGCTTTACAGCGCTCTACAGCCCGTGCGTGCCTCCCCCCCAGCACGCTTCAGCGCCCTGTCTATGGCGGCCTTGGTATGTAGCCGGTCTTTCCCCTTTCTGCCTGCTGTCAACTGCACCTTCTCTCTTCTCCCGCCTCCCCCATTCATTTCGCGGTCGTGGTTGCGCCTTCCCGTTTTCTCCGCATTTTGCGCGATGGAAATTGTGGGCCGATTGAACGACCGACGTCAGCTACCAAACAAGGAAGCGCTTGTGCCTGCACTCTCCCCTAACGCATCGTTCAACCCTCTCCTTTCCACCCCCATCCCACGCCTGTCTTTTTGCAGATTGCTACTGCTGGACAAGGGAAGCTCACGCCCGCTCTCCAGGATACGCCTTGGCTCTCCATGTCCGCTCCTCGCTCCTCGCTCTTCCGCCCCGACCCGTCCGACCGCTATGGCTCCCCCAATCCCTCCTCGTCATCTGTAGGGGGAGACCATGATGGCCACTCAGGCGGCGGCGCCGGTGGCGCAGCTGGTGCAGATGCCGGCGACTCCGCCTACACGCCGAAACCCACCTATGCGACCTTCTCCCCTGTCGCTTCTCTCTCCGGCGGCACGACCGCGAGCTCAGCCGCCAAGCGCAGAAGCATCATTCTCGTCCACCAGAAATCCCCCCTACTCCTCGCAACACCACCACAAATCACACGTGCGCTGGCCTACAGCCACCCCTATATCCTGCCACTCAACAAGCTCGCTGGCCTGCTGAGCTGGACCACTGGGGACCCGTGGGAGAGCTTTCTCCTTGTCATTGCCTGGTGGCTGGCCGTCATGTACGCCGACACCATGGTCCGCCTTGCCGGCCCGGTCTTCCTGGTGCTGACACTGATCGCCGGTATGTACGGCCGTCGGTACAGCCCCTTGTCCACCAGCGGGTGGAGCAACGAGGATGGGAGCACAGGAAGCACCGGCAGCAGCGGCGGCAGCGGTGGCGGCGGCGGCAGCAGCAATAGCGGCAGCAAAACCACAAATTCAGGCGGTGGCAGTGGTGGAAGCACCGGCAGCGGTGGTGGTGGACTAGGCTATTACTTCGGTTTCGGTGGCGGCAGCGCCAACAACACCAACAGCGATGCTACAACAGCCAAGACCAACCGAACTCCCGCAAAGAACCAGAGCCTGGACAGTGCTGGCGCCACCTCTTCTGCAACAGCTGGGAAAGGCAGCGCCGGCGGCGGCAATGCGAACCTCAACGCGCCCGGTGGCGGTCGCGGCCGCAGCGGCAGCGGCCATCAGCGCTCTGCATCCGAACTTATCACAAACACGCGGCACCAGAAGACACTGGATGAAATCGTCGAGACACTGCGCGAGTTCACCGCGCGCTGCAATCTCCTACTGGAGCCGCTGCTGGCCCTCACCGACTTCCTGTCGACCCAGAGCACGCCGATCAGCGCCACCACACGCCCTGCGCTGACCGTCCTGTTTGTGCGGATTCTGCTCTGCACGCCGTTTTGGTTCCTTCTGACACTATCGCCGCTGCGACTCATCACATCGCGCCGTGTCGCGCTCGTCTTCGGCACGCTCATTCTGACCTGGCATTCACGCGCCATGCGCGTGAGCCGAACCATCTTATGGCGCAGTGCCACCATCCGGCGGGCGGCGGCCCTGGTGACCGGGCTCGAGTTTGAGGGACCCATGAAGCCGTCCAAGGCACCGCCTTATGTGACGGCTGGCGGGCCGGGCACGACGGCAGCCACAGCGGCTGCAGCACTTCAGTCCAAGCTGTCCAGCACGAAGCCCGGGCGGCGGCTGTCCTCTTCGCGCGAGTCAGAGCTGACCAAGGCGATTCGGCGGGCCCGGGCCGGCAACGATACCGGCGTGCGCTTCACCTTTATTCTCTACGAGAATCAGCGGCGCTGGGTCGGCTTGGGCTGGACAACCAGCCTATTTGCCTACGAGCGGCCAGCCTGGACGGACGAGCACAATAACGCCGTACCGTCCAAGGATGAGTTTGAGCTGCCCGAAGTGGAGGATGGTAGCAAGATGCGCTGGCGATGGGTGGGCGGTGGTCGGTGGCGTGTCGACGGCGTGATGGACGAGGCAGTCCGCGTCGAGAAGACAGGACCACACGGCGAGCACAAAGACACGTGGGACTATGACGGCGACGGTGGGCGCATGGGCTGGGTGTACTATGACAACAAGGTGCGTTACGGCTTGCTTCCCGTACGGAGTTTGTCTCTCCAAATGCTGACCTTTTCGCGCGCAGTGGCAGAACGGCCGACGAGGCCAGGATGGCTGGACGCGGTGGACCCGCAGGCGCAAGTGGTACCGCGATGCCGAGTTGGTGGAGGTGGATGACGACAATGAAGACCCGAGCAGCAACAAGACGAGCGGGGAGGGGACAAATAACGGAGGCAACAACACAGGCGAGAGCAGCGACAACACACCCACAGCAGAATCTCCATCATCTCTGCGGGCCGGAGGACCGCATCCTGGCGCCAGTGGCTCGGCGTCGTCCTCGACAACCCTGGCCGGGGTTCCCATCGACAAGGCCAAGGCCGGGTCCAGTACGGACGGGAGTCTTCAGGATGGCATCGCCGGGTTGGCAGATGGCGGCAACGAAGGGGCGTCAGACGCGGCGTCGATCCTCTCGACGTCCTCGCGATCAACACGCTTAAAGGCACCGTCGCTGCGGCGCCGCGTTACCGACGCGAGCACGCGCGGGGTGGCGGCGCCGGCCGTAACGACGGCGGCTGTAGCAATGGCCATGCCCACGGCATCAGGCATCAGCAGCGGCCACGGCGGCAGCAGCGGTGCGTGGGGCATCAAGAACCCCCGGCGGCGTGGCAGCGAGGAGCAAGAAGAGGAGGCGGCGATGCTGAGCTCGAGCGTCGGGGTACGGCTCGACAGCGGCAGCGACAAGGACGGCTGGGGCTACGGCGACGAGGCACGGATGGGACTGGACTAGGGGCGCTCGTCCTAGAGTGTGGAAGTCGGACAGAAGCATGAATAGCGATATTACGACTAGAGCAAGAAACTTGGGACTGCATGACCGGCCATTGAAAAGGATGTAAGACTAACCCTTCATAAAAAAACGAGAAAAAAAACAGGGGACTATGTCCAGCAAAAACTCCCAGTTCAATTGATGCCGATCACTGCCAAGTGCTCTGTTTCGTGCATTGCCAAAGCAAAGGGCGTCGTCCAAGTGCAAGGTGAGACGATGTCGGACGTCTTGTTGTGGTACGAGGCAAGATTGCCGACCTTCTTCTTCCATTGGCTACCGGTTTCGCCGGTGTGACCGGTGTTGCCTTGTTGAGCTTGACCATACGGCGAGGTGCGTATTGACGCCTGCCGCGAGATCTGGTCTGACTTTCTCGATTCAATTTACCGAAAAAGGGGCATGGTTCCATGGCTCGTCCGTATGACAATGGCAAGGACGAGCTAGAGGGGTGCGAAGGCTTTTGCTCTCTGCTGCCCGCTGGTCGTCGGGGTAGACAAACATGGCGGCAGGTCAGTGATGGGTGCATTTGCCTGGTTGGCGGCACAGACATAAAGGCAGAGCAAAAGTCCAGCACGTATAGCCGGCCTGTTGGTTGGCTTCCAGTAGATAGACAGGGGAGCTCTTGGATCCGTCGAGTTGCATGTCCATGTCCGTATATGAGAAGTCGCGTTGTTTTGTGAGCACTTCTGTCGAAGCCCGACCACCGGCACGCTCACCAGCACAACGGCCCAGTGTAACCGGAGCCAAGTAACACACGCCGTCGCTCGTGGTTTTCCACGAGCTGTTTCGAGAGCCGGTTGAACGTCCATCTGAGAAAGACCCTTCCGTCATCCCAGCTGAGAATCAGGTTGCCTACTGACAAGCCGGCGGATGGGCAAGTCCACGGCAGTAGTCAACACTGCAGTCCGTCTTGCCGCCCCAGACACACGGCCTTAAGACTGGAGACCCAATAGGGCCCAGCGTCATGGCTTCCAGTGATAACCGACGTATCAAGACTGGGAGGTCCAGCTCCTTGTGGCGGGGGGGGGGGGGGGGAGTAAGTCCTCTCCTCGGTCATCATGCATGTCCACCGGGACAGAGAGGCCGGAGAAAAAGGTCCCACGCTGGACGTGTATCGTGCCCAGGTTTTTCCTGGGAGATTGCGGTTCTCCTACTGAATCATTGCATAGCATCCAGCAGACATACTTGCCCGCGTGGGGAGGGACAGTCGATTTGCGCGGCGTGGGGGACAGTCGATCCGAGGCCTGTTGAAGTGCATGAGGCGAGTCCCACTCGGCAAATGGAGCGGCTTTCGGACAGAACGTTTCTGTCCTCTTGCTGAAGGAAGGGCAGTCAGTGCGACGTCTGCAGCGCTTCACGAGTACGTCGGCGAGGACGAACGTCCTCAGCTTCTGACCGACAGTGGCGCTGTTTAGCAGCTTTTCGTACGTGTCGATGGGCGTGGTGACTGTGGTCTGGGACACAGGCATTGCCATGTCACTCTCGCGGGCGAGGGGCGTGTCCCGAGTATTTGCTGTTGCCAAGCGTGGTCGTCCTGGGGGGCGTCTCGAGGGATAAGTATCAAGCAGCTGAGTATCGCCTCATACCACGGCCGTTCTTTCGCTCTGGAGTGCCCTTTATTCCACTGGGCCGCTCTCTGCTTATTGATCCGTATCGCCGGGAAGACAACCAGGTGGGCAACCAGGCGGTGTCCCTAACCCGAAGGTGTCTGTCTGCGTGGAAAGACCCCGCGAGGACCCAGCCGGCCGTGCGCGGGATGAAGTGTTGCTTGAGGATGCAAAAGGACGGCCATGGGGAGGTGACGGAAGGGGGTTTATATAGACGAGTGCACAACGCGGGACAGACAAGCAGGGCGGACGAGCACGGCTGGGAGGGAGGCGGGCGCGCAACAGGCAGCAACGCAGGACAAACGCGCACGGCAAACGCGCACAAGCCGGGGCACACAGGGTGCAGAGAGATAGGCAGACAAGCATACGATCAAAGGCAGCGCAGCCCGAAACAAAGAAAGCTTGATAGACATGGCTCGGATGTCTGCAGCAGATGCAGGTTGGTGACACGGCAGAGAACTTCACAGAACATATTCAAAAAGCGTTTGCAGAGTAAACAAGCAGACGGCGCCGTAAGACGTCATTCGTGCATGGCATGGCTACAGTATGGTGCCTGTCTGGCGATGTCGTGACGCTAGAGTTTTGAACGCGGTTTTCCACTGGCTGGGCGTGGAAAACTCCTTCACCGCTCTGTCTACCAACGCAAGGATACGTACGAGTACGACACGGCCTCGCCCACCCGTCCCAATGGCCACACCACCCGCCACGCCGGAGGACGCCCTCGCGCACGTGCGCGCCCACTGGGCCGCGATCCAGCCCAACTCGCCCATCTACAACCTCTTCTTCGGCGCCATCCGCGTCGTGGCCGCCGCGCCCGGGCCCGACGGCCGCATCCTGGCGCGGCTGCCGGTCGCGCCCATCCACGTCAACTCCAAGAGCATCCTGCACGGCGCCGTGTCGGCGGCGCTGGTGGACTGGGCGGGCGGCATGGCGATCGCGGCGGCGACGGGGCGCAGCGGCACGGGCGTCAGCGTGGACATCCACGTCAGCTACGTGTCGGCGGCGCGGGCCGGCGACACGCTGGAGATCGAGGCGTGGGTGCAGCGCGCGGGCAAGGCGCTGGCGTACACGGCGGTGGAGATCCGCAAGGCCGTAGGCGGCGACGGCGACGACGACGACGACGACGGCAGCAGCCCGACCAAGGGGCCCGTGGTCGCCGCCGGCAGCCACACCAAGTACCTGAACATCCCGCCGCCCAAGACAGAGGCGGGGGCGGATGCGAGCACGGAGCCGGGCACGGCGATATAGCAGTTTCGTTTTGGTATGCTTTCTTTATTGATATCTTACGTCCTCAAAACAATCGCCTCCAGAGATTAAAACGTGGTCTCCTTGTCCGCGATCGGCACGTCCTTGCCCGTCGTGCTCTTGTACTGCTTGCGGATAAAGTCCGAGATCTGCTCGTCCTTGGCCTGCTCGATGGCGCTCTCGTTGCTCTGGTCGCCCTGCTTGAGCACGTACTGCTGGAAGGCGTCGACACCTGGGTTTGTTAGTGCTGAGTCTCTGAATCCTTGGCTGTCTCGCCTCGCCCTCCAACACTTACCCTTGTCCAAGTAGTCCTCGTTCTTCTCGCTCTCCTTGCCGCCGCCGGCCGCCGAGTTGAGCTTGTCCAGAAAGCCGCCGCCGCTGCTGCTGCCGCTGTTGTTGTTGTTGTTGTTGTTATCGTTGTTGTTATTGTTGTTGTTGTTGTTGCCGCCCTGGGCCTCGCTGACAAAGTTCTTCAGAGCGTCCATAGCTGCGATTGTTCTTGAGATTCTTGAGGATGAAGAGGAAAAGATGAGCAATAGTTGGATGAAGTCGGAAAGGACGGCCACGCAGACGCCCAGGAGACGGCTCCCTCTTCTCTATTTATACCCACTACGCACTACCGCACACCGCACACCCAGCAGCCACCCACGCCGCCCACGTCGACGTCACCTGCAGGATGCCCGCCCTTCGTTCTACTGCGGCCATCGGCCTCTTGGCACGGGCGGTGCAGCTAATCATGGCACGGCCGCCGGGGCTAGCGACCTGTGGTACGCGGCTGTTTCAGCTGAGATGGCTGAGATGGCGCCGCTAGGGGAGGGAGATCGGGGCGGGCGCACAGGGTCCATCGGGGGGGAAGCTGGGGCGGCGAAAGTACCCTGCTCGTGCCCCGCCCTGGTTCCAAGGTACCTGGGCTCTGGCCGTGCCCCCGCCCCGTTTCCAAGATACCTGAGCTCTGCCGTTTCGCGCGAAACGGTGCCAGAACGACAAAACGGAGCTCCAGCCAATCACAGCCGTGCTGCGTAAGAAAGAGGGGGTCTCGGGCAGGGGCTCGGTACAACAGCGCCGAAAGCGAGGCCGCGGGCACATAAAGGCAAAAGCTGTCTCGAGGTGTCGTCTTGGCTTGCGTTGTTCTGCGTTTCATACCACCCAACTTGCGCTGCGAACAGCCTCTTGTTTGCCGTGTCGCCACAACAATGGACTACGTCGAGCAGCGTGTGGCCCAGGAGGCCCAGAAGCACGCACCGGATGCGTAGGTGAAGAGAAAACAAGGGAAGAGACGAGAAGGGCTGCTGACCACCCCCCAGGTCCGGCTTCGTCACCCCCCTCAACCTCGTCCTGCTGGCCCTTGTGCTCTACACCCTCTACGCCTTTTTGCAGCCGGCCGCCCCGCCGCTGCGCGCCAAGGAGGCGCCCGCCACCGTCTTCCGCGTCTTCACGCCGCGCACCCTGCTGCCCTTCAACGGCCACGACGGCGCCCCCGTGTACATGGCCGTGCGCGGCCGCGTCTTCGACGTCTCGTCCGGCCGCAACTTCTACGGCCCCGGCGGGCCCTACGAGAACTTTGCCGGCCGCGACGCCAGCCGCGGCCTCGCCCTGCACTCCTTCGACCCGGACGTCCTGACCAAGGACCTCGACGGCCCGCTCGACCCGCTCGACAACCTCGGCCCCGAGGAGCTCGACGCCCTCGCCGGCTGGGAGGAGCGCTTCGACAGCAAGTACCTGGTCGTCGGCCGCCTGGTGGCCGCCGACGACTACGACAAGGAGAAGGCCGGCGCCAAGGCCTGAGAGACATCGCACTGGGGGGGGGTGGGGGGGGAAGACCAGTGAGCGCTCGATGGACCTGGCGAGAAACAAGAGACGAAGAGACGAAAAGACGATATGAAAAGGAGCGAGCGCCTCTACAAACTGTGCTTTGAATGTATGTGATGCCATTTTGTTCATGAAGCTATTTCCCTTTTGCCTGTCTCTCCCGCAGGAGCATTGCGTGCCCGGCCAGGCCGACGCGGTAATCCCTAGAATGAAACGTTTTCCTCTGTCCAAAGTCCTTCCACTCAGCAATCCACCCGCGGACCTAAGCCGCTGTTGTCGGCCATGCGGTTCCGAAACTGCTCCGCAAAAGAGAAGAACCGCTCGACGTCCGCCGTGTTGGATGCGACGCCAAACGAGACACGCACAGCACCCGCAATGGGCCAGTGGTCGTCTGTCTCGGTGTCGGCCTGCGGCCCCGGCGTCGCCGGCTGCGGGGCTTCGCCGGACAACGCTGTCTGTGATCCCGTCTCCGATCCCGTCTGCGGTCTTCCTTCATCCCCTTCGAAGCTGACGACACGCGTCCGCGTCGATCTTCTCCTTCTTGGCCGTTTCTCTTCTCTTTCCCGCAGTGTGCTATGCGTGACCAGTCGCTGGAGCTCGTGAAGCACAGGCCGCGAGAGCCCCAGAGCGATCTCGCCGGCACCCGGGTTGCAGAAGCAGCCGGTGCGCAGCGAGATGCGCGCCTCGGCGGCGGCGGCGGCCACAACGCGGTTGTCGACCAGGGTGCCGGCCGGATCGATAAAGTTGAACGTGACGGTGCCGCCGCGGTTGTGGCTGTTGAGCGCGCAATGGTCGGGCCCGTACAAGACAACCATGGGCGGCGCACCGGTGGTGCCGGTGTGCCGCAGGGCGAGTAGGCGGGACAGGAACCAGGCCGTGAGGCAGCGCACACGCGTCTGTACTGCGGCGAGACCGACATTACCGACCAACCAGTCCAAGCCCACGTGCACGTCGGGGATGGACTGGAAGTTGGCGGTGCCGTCCTCAAACTGGGCCTCGGGGCGCAGTGCGGGCACGTACCAGTCGAGCCCGACGCTGACGGCGCGGATCGTGCCTCCGGCAAACCAGGGCCGGGCGAGCCGGGCCAGGGCCTCTCGCCGCGCCACCAGACAGCCGACGCCCGTCGGGTAGCCAAACAACTTGTACCAGCTGACGAGCACAAAGTCCGGGTGGTACGCCGCCAAGTCCAGTCGAGTCGTGGGGAGGTATGCGGCAGCGTCGAGCAGGACATCGTACCCTCGGGCCTGGGCCTCGGCGATCCAGGCCAGCGGATGCCGTACGCCGCTGAAGTTGCTCTGGGCAGGGTAGGCGAACAGACCACGGCGCTGGCCGTGTTCGCGCCCGGCGGTTTCCGGCATTGTGCCGCCTTTTTTCTCGCTCTCGGTCCCCTTGTCGTCCAACAGGCCGCACAGGGCACGACGCAAGATCATCTTCCAGCGACTGCGGAGGTATGTCGGGGGCGCCGGAGATGCCAAAGGTTCCTGTGGCACGGCCTCGGGCTCGGGGTCCCCCAGCGCCTGCAAAAGGACGGAGGTGTCCACGTGCAGATCGTACGGGCGACTCGGTACGTACGTCGTGGGCACACCGGCACGCCGGGCGAATTCGCGCAGGCCATTGACGGAGTTGTGGTTGTCGGCAGTCAAGACGAGGCGCCGCTGGGTGCCCAGCCCTTGCCACGCATAGGCTTCGCCGACGAGACGGGCAGCTCCGGTGGCATTGGCGGTGAATATGACGGCGTACTCGGCCGGGTCGGCATCAAAGTGGCGCAGCACGCGGGCGCGGGTCTGCTCGACAACCTCGGTGGCCAGCGCGCTCGTGGGGCTGATGGAGTGCGGGTTGCCGAGCACGAGCGAGGCCTGGCGCTGAGCATGGGCATAGTGCTGGGCGCGGGCGGCAAGGCCGCTGCCGGTATAGTCGAGGTAGACGTGGTCCTGCTCGTCGAGATAGCCGTACTCGGACTGGCGCAGGGTGTCGAGGTGGCTCGTGGCGGCGTACTCGGGGAAAGCATCCAGGATGGACATGATGGGAACAGAGGGGGCAAGACTGACGGTCGATGCGCGTGCGGCGTGTGCGGCGTGTGAGTTGTCGCTCGCTCGATCGCCACGACGAGGACACGAGACGGGTCTGTTTATGTATGCACATGGCGACGCGGTCGAGGGACAGGGACAGCAAGGAAAGAGCCGTCCTGTCGGGAGGGAAGTGACGTGTTGGGCGCGACGGGGGCGGACCCGTCACCTGTGTCATGAGGAAGGAGGCGATCCATAATCAATGGGGAAGGAGGTAGAGGTAGAGTCAATGAGGAAGGAGGCACGGACGGCTGGTAAGCTGACGCTGGTTTGTCGGCGATGTCACGGCGGAAGGTGCGTCGTCTCCGCTGGCTCTTGCCGTCTCTATCGTCTCTGCGGAAGCCGTCTCTCGCCCTTTTTTCTCGCTTCTCCCCCCACGGACCTGAACACGAACCTGCTTCTGGCTACAAGAACGCCGACGGGAGCGGTGGTGGTGTGGGGATGCGGCCATGATCGCGGAAAGGGGTGTGAACCGAAGATGAGGGGGGCTTTGGTTTCTTTCGTTTCCAGCGCTCCCTTTCTACCGACTCTGGTGAGCGATCGAGCAGTGGAAGCGCGTGGTCTTCTTTTCTCTGCCCAGCCTTGGCCTCCTCTTGACAGCTGTCTTCCCGGTCCCGGACGCCTTCATCTGCTGTGCCAGCACATCGGCGCCACGCGGTCACCCAGCAGACGGCCCGTCCCGAACAGACACTGGCCTCTGCCAGGACAGCGTGGAGGGCCACGGAGGATATGTTTGACAGTCCGTTCTCGTGTGTTCCCCGGTGGTTACTCGACGCAGCCACCCCCCCCGATCCCTGTCCCGTCCGGGCGTCGTTCCCCTCGCCACTGCGTCACGCGGCCGTTGCCCCGGCGGTTTGCGCACTTCGGCGACATTGCTGACCGCGGGAATGCCCTGGTTTTGCTCACCAAGGTCACATTGACGTCGCGCCCGTGGCACAAGGCGCCCGTGGCGGGAACATGGCGAAAACGTGTCCAACGGTGCAAGACGAAAGGCCAGCCGATCGCTACCCGTCGTACGGACAGAAGATCACGGGAACGGGCTGCCCGGCATCGCCAGATGCCATGGGTGGCCTTGTCTTCTTGCCTCCGTGCGTGGGCCAACGACGACGACAGCAGCAACGTCCCACTCTTCCTCCCCCCATCGTCTGACGTGGCAGGCCACAATCGTCTTTGGGCACCGATACATGCACTGGAGTCAGCGCTCGTCGGGGGCCCACGTTGCATTCTGCGCCCGCGGCCGAATCAGAGAACGCCGAGGCCATTGTGCGGAGTCGGCAAGCTGCAAAATCGGGCAAGCTGTCGAGCGCCCATCGTACTGCAGCTGTGCGTGCAAGCGTGTGGTGGACAGCCGGGCTCCTCTACAAAGAGGCATGCAAACCGCCCTGCTCGGCGCCTTGGACTGAACCTTCACACCTTGTGTTTTTCTTTCTGATTCTTTTCCCTCCCCTCAAAACATGTCCCATTACTCCAGACACGGCGGCAGCGTCATCGGCAGCGTCCACGGGTACGATGAAGACGACTGGGGAGCCGCACACGATGAGCAGCCCGCGTGGGGGCCTCCGGACCGCCCGGGCCCACGCATGGGCAACCCGTTCTCGCCCTCGCCGGCCGGATCGCCCTCGGCGTACACTTTCTCGTCGCGGCAGCGTACGTGGAGCGGGGGCGGGGACGGGGGCAGTCGGCGGGGCAGCGGTAGTTACAGCGGCAGCTTCGAGGAGCGGCTGCCGCCTCCACCGCAGCCGCCACCGCCCAACGGCTTCGCCATCCCTGTGCGTGGTAGTGCAGCACACGCACGCCGTCCGGGATCCAACGCGGACCGGGACGGCGACTGGCACCCACCACCGGGACACCGTGTCCGGCGCTCATATGAAAGTGGCAGTGGCGGGGGCGGTGGTGGCAGCGAAGCAGGGGGCAGTTACGGCAGCCGGCGTGGCAGCCTTCTGTCAGGCGAGGCACAGCGTCTGGGGTATGGAGGCACGCCGACGGTTGAGGAGGAGCGGGACCAGGCTTGGGAACGCGAACGCATGCGGGAGATGGAACGCGAGCTGGAACGCGAGCGGGAGCGTGAGCGGGAGCGAGAGCGGGAGCGCGAGATGGAACGGGAAAGAGAACGCGAGATGGAGCGCGAAAGAGAACGCGAACGCCAAGAGCGTCGGGAGCGGCGTGCACGCCGAGAGCGCAAGGAGAGGAAAGAGCAGCAGCAAAAGCGTGACCGCGAGACGGAGGAGCGTGCGCGCCTCCGCCACCGTCTCCGCCGCGAAACCCAGGCCTACCCGCGGCGCCTGCTCGTCTATCTGCGGTCTGTCTTCCGGAGCGAGCAGGTCATGGAGCACGCCGTCGAGGTCTTTTCGAAGCTTGACCAAGACCCGCGTTACCTTGCGCAGAGTGCCGGGGTCCTGCTCGAGAGCCTGGCGGCGGTCGGAGACAAAAGCGGCGGCGACGGCACGGGATTAGAAGGCACAGATGACAGCGATGACGAGGATGGAGGGACAGGGGACGGCGACGCTGAGGACGACGACGAGGACGACGACGACGATGATGAGGATGACGATGAGAGCGAGGATGATGCCAGCGAGGCCTCTACAGACAACGACGGGAACGCCAAGGACGAGAGCACCGGCCTCTCAGAAGACGACGACGACGACGACAGCGTCATCAACGGCAAGGACCGCAACGCCGCTAGCCGCCGCACACGCTACAGCGAGCGGCTCGACAGCATTGGAAGCACAGCACGGCGCCTTCGAAGCGGCGGTGGCAGCATGACAGCCCACCGAAAAGGCAGCAGCTCGGGTGGCGGACCCGAGTCCGGGACATCGCCAGCGGCGTTCATGCGCTGGTCGGGCTTCCGCCCGTACGCGCTGAACCGCGACCCGGCTGCTGTCGACGACCGCTGCAAGTCGTTTCTGGCGCTGACACAGATCATCGGCGCCAGCACGCTGGTCCTTCCGGGGGCGGCAGCGGACGAGGACGAGGACGAGGACGAGGACGACAACGACGATCCGCCTGAGCCGCCACGCTCACCGCGCTCGTCCCGCAAGAGATCGTCCACGCCGCCACCGCCGAAGAAGAAGCAACAACCACAGCGGGTCTTGTCGACCAACGGCCTTCTGGCAGAGCTGCGCCGGGTGCTGCGGCCCCGCGACTACCGTGCGTACTTCCGGGCATCGTCGGCGCGCGTGATTCTGGTGCCCCTGGACACAGGTGGCAGTGGCGATGGTGTAGGAAGCGGCAGTTACAGCAGCTTTGGTGGTGGTGGTGGCTCCGTTGGCAACGGAAGCCTGCGGCGGCTGTCGCGGCAGCCCATGGACGAGACGGCGCTGGAGGCGCTGGAAAGGCGGCTTCTGAGCCCGGCCCAATTCGTGCCGCCACCGGCCGCGCCACCTGCCGCGCCGCTTACGACGATGGCCTGCCTGACATACAGCTGCGCCGGCAGCAGCAGCTTCGGGTCCATCACACTCTACCGGGTGGAGTTGGCGGTGACGGGGTCAGCGGCCTCTACCCGGAGCGGTAGCAGTGTCCCCCGCCGCCTGCCACGCCGCATCGTCCCGGTCGCTGCGATGACGGGCGTGCCGAAGGAGTTGCTGCGGCAGACAGCGCGCGCGGTGCCGCCGGAATGCCGCACCGTGCTGCGCGCCGAGGCAGACGGCGCATCCGGTGGCTATCGCTGCCGGTCGGTGGCCCTGCCGGACAGCACGGCCACGGTGCCGGCTGTTTTGTATGCGGCCGCCGATGCAGGCCGGCCACGCCTGTCCAAGAGCTTTTGTGGGATGCTGGGAATTGCGCCCGACGGCCGCTCGGTGCGGCCGCGCCCGGTGTCGTCGTCGTCGTCGTCGTCGTCGTCATCCACATCATCAGCCTCGTCGGCGCCCGGTGCCGCGGACGCAAGAACCGTAGCAAACGACCACGCGGTCGGGGTGCAGGCCACTGTGGCCTCGCTGGTGGCGTGGCTGCATGTGCGCGCGGCCTATCTGACGGACGTGCGGCTCGATGTGGTGTCTGCGCCGGCTTCGCCGCCGTCTCCGACAGCGAAAACGACAACGGACAAACTGAACAAGGCGACGAAGACGACAACGGCCAAGACGACGGCCAAGACGGCAGCTAAGACAGCCACGACCAAATCGACGGCGGCCAAGGCGGCGCAGCGTGCAGACGAGGCGACCTCCAACCGTCCCCAGACGGTACAGTGGTCCTACGGCCCGTCCGCGATCGACCATGAAGGGCGTGACCCGTGCCTGGTGGTGCTGCACCCGAATGCGGCGTGGGCGCTGGCGCCGCTGCTTCTGGTTGAGCGACAGCCATAAGGATTTCTTTCTCTTTTTCTGTTTTTGTTTATTTCTTTTGTCTCTGCCTTGGCATCCGAAAGGACAATGGGTTTCTGTTTATGGCCCCTGAAAGAAAGGGGTCGAACAAAGAAAGCAACATCCATGATAGGAAAACAGATTGCGAACAAAGAAGAGAGCCGTCTTTGAAATTGCACAAAGAAGGCTGAAAAGCACAAGACAAACAAAGGTTCGATTCATGGCTTCATTATAATAGGGCGTAGACATCACGTCGATGTCTTCCAGGGCAGGATCACATTTTTTTTCTTCATTTTTGATTGTTTTACACAGAATAACCCCAGACAAAATATCCAAAACACACAAATCAACATGGTTTACACAACACCGACACAGCTGCAGCCGCAGACTACGGGCGTGCTGCCGAAGAAGCCGCTGCTGGCCCGCGGACGGGCGTACTGCGGGGTGGACTTCCGGCGGCGCGCGGTGGCCTGGTATGTATGCGAGCAGGAGGCCTTGGGTGGCCAGACGACGACGCGCAAGGGGGCCAAGAAGGCCAAAGCCAAGCCGGGGAGGATGAGGAAGACGCCGACGCCGCCGACGCGGGTGCAGCCGGCGCGGGCGGCCAAGAAACGGAAGTGCTATGCAGAGGATGCCGACAACGACGACAGCAACGACGAGGCAGAGCGCCCTGTGGCCAAGCGGCCGCGCGGCGACAGCAGTACCATGACGCCCGAGTGGGACGCGGTGTTGCAGAAGATGGGCGCAGAGGCGTTCCGACAGGCCCTGGACGCGCTGCTGGACAAGGCTGCTGCCGCTTCGACGACGACAAGGCCGTGGTGTCCGGTGGTGGCGCAGCCGCTGGCGTGCACGGAGCGGGCGTACTGCCTGCACGGCATCGGGCGGACAGACGGCGCCCCGGCGGACAAGCGGCAGCCAGCACAGGCCCCCGTGGCCGTCATGGAGGCACCGGTAGACACGGACGCCGGGGCGCCCTGGAACGGGCCATGTGCTGGGGACGGACTGGCGTGCGGACACATCGAGGACCAGACGGTGCATCTGGGCGGGCTGCGGTTTGCCGTGGACGTCTGCGGCGGCGCGGTGCAGGTATGGGTCTGGTGACGACATAAAACAGGGAAGTTGGCTTTTCTTTAGTTTTTTTTTTCTCGTATTGATTTTTTTTTATTTCCTCCTCCTAAAGCTATTTCCTCTACTCCGAGGTTCTCGGGTCCAAGATGCCGAGGCACATAGTGAGGACCGACGTCGAGAGGGAATTCCGGTTGACTTATTTGCCGCAGCCGGAGCAAGAGCCTGGGAAGGGGTTAGAGAACAGAGCAGCACAACAGACAGAGACAGACAGCCCGGGCAGGGGGGGACGTACAGTCAGCGCCGCAGTTGCAGGAGGAGCTCGAGGAGCAGCCGCATTCGCCCTTCATGATGACGGTGGGTGGTTGGTAGGGGGAGGATTAACTCGCGTGAGCGGGAATGGTGGCGGTAGAGTTTTGGTTGAGTAGAGAGCAGCTGGTTTGTGGTTTGTGTAAAGCGTTGGTGGTGTTGAGGGGAGAGATAAGAAAAGCGAAGAGGGGGGCGGTTCTGTTAAATAGTCGGAACGCCGCGCCCATGCGGCGACGCTAGCGGTGCACGCGCCCCTCTTTGGATCGCCGGCGGCGGTGGTGGGCGAGGCTCGTGCGCATTGGCTTCCTGCACGCTCGGGGCCGGGAGCAACGACTCCGTACGCGTGGCTGCAGAGGGGGGTTGCGAGCATGTTTTGCGTTGGCAACGGGGCGCGACGGCACCTCTTCTCGTTTGATCGACTGTTTATTGTCTGTGTCTCGTGGCCCGTTTCGATTTTCTTTCCTCCCACCGGGCCGTCGTCGACGACCAGGACGACCTCGCAACGGCTGCTGTCTCGGCCCGTCTCAAGCATGGCCGTCTCCAAGCATGGCCGTCTCCAAGCATGGCCGTCTCCAAGCATGGCCGTCTCCAAGCATGGCCATGCGGGGCAGGGCAGACACCCCGCGACGCCGTGCAGCCGCGTGCAGCTGCGTGCAGCAGCATGCAGAAACATGCTCACAACGACACGCCTTGTGTGGCACGACGTGGCAGGATTGTGGGACGGCCGGCGCATGGGCCGTCGCCGCCTGCTGGCCCGTCGGAGTCGCATGGACGGCGAGCGTCCCTGTTCTCGCCTCCTGGCTCACCTCCTGGCTCGCCTCCTGGTGACGACGCCTGTCTAGGCCGCCTTGCCCGTCTTCCCCTTGCTGGCCGCCGCCCGCTCGCCGGTGCCGTGCAGCCAGTCCATCCAGCCAAAGGCGCCGTAGTTGAGGTTGAAGCGCTCGTGGTGCGCGTCGTGCATGCGCGCCGCGCCGGCCCAGAAGTCGTAGCCGCTGTGCACCGTGCACGTCTCCAGCAGCATCAGCGCCACGAACCCCCAGTACGTCAGCACGTGCGCGCGCAGCAGCAGCGGCGGCACGCCCACCGGCAGCACGTTGGCCACCACGTGCTCGGCCGGGTGCGCGTACTGCGCCGCCAGCGCCACCGGCGCCACGAACCGGTGGTGCGTCTTGTGCACCGCGCGGTACCAGCGCGGCCGGTGCAGCAGCCGGTGCGCGTAGTAGAAAAGCACCTCGCGCAGGGCGGCGGCCAGGACGATGTCGCGCACCACCTCGGCGGCGCCCGGCAGCGCCGCCTCCACACGCACGGCCAGCCGGCCGCTCGAGCCGGCGCCGGCACCGGTACTGCCGTCCGCCAGCACCAGCGCCGTCGACAGCGCCGTCGCCACCGCGTTGTTGCGCAGCACCACCATCGCGCAGTGGCGGATCTCGGCCGCCGTCGGCTGCTTCGGCGCCGGCTGCAGCTTGTGCCGCGCCGACCAGGCGGGCGCCAGCCAGTCGAGCCCGATGTACAGCGCCGACGGCAGCCAGAAGCTGACAATCTGCACCACGAGCAGACCGACGATCTGCACGCGCTGCGGGCTGTAGCGCGCGAGCGTGTCTGCCCAGAGCAAGGCAAAGGACTGCATGTTGCGTGGGGTGGTGGCCGAGGAGGAAAGGGATGTCTAGATGTCTAGATGTCTAGACAAGAAGAAAAGAGTTGTCGATGCAAGACGCGGAAGGAGGCAAAACGCAAAAGAGGCAAAAAGGCAAAAAGACCAAAGACCAAAAAACGAGCACGGGGCAACTACCCCGGATTGCCTCGGCACCCCCGCACATCGTACTCGTATAAACGAACGGGAAAGGACGTCTCCCGCTCAGGTGCATCGTGTCTCGGTGCGCTCTACGCGAGGCGACGATGCGCTCTGGCGACGGCCGCGGCCGGTCTCGTACCACGCGAGCCCGCCAAGGCCTCGCTGCCATTGACGGCGAGCACAATAGGAGGGGGAGAGAGGGGGGGGCTCAGCGTTTGCTTGTGTGCCCATCGCGATGGTGAACAAGGTGCTCTTCTCGTCGCCTTCTTCGTCTTTTCTCCTCGTCCACGGGCCTGTCTCTCCCCATCACCGACCCTGAACATCCTGTCATGGCTCCTACGCGCGCCCTTGTTTTCGCCGCCCTGCTGGCCTCTGCTCCGCTGTCGTCGGCCGCAGGGCTCGACCCGGCACCTGCGCACACCGTCCACCGCCGCGACGACCCCGACGGCAGCCCCTCTGCCATCGCCCCGGGCACGGCCTGCCCCGGCCGCGAGGGCGAGTGGAACTGCCTCGGCCGCGCCTGGCAGCGCTGCGCCTCCGGCCGCTGGAGCGACGTGCGCCTGCTGGCTTGCGGCACCGCCTGCACGCCTGCCGGCCGCGGCGACGACTTTTCCCTCGTGCCCGACCCGGACGCCGCCGCCGCGGCCACCGTCTGCTCCTCGGGCGCGACGACGGCGGCGGCGCCGACCACGACGACGGCGGCCGGCACGAATGCAAGCTGCGCGAGCAGCCGTCCGGCCAGCAGCTCGACCGACAGCGACAGCAGCCCCAGCAGCTCGAGCGTCCCCGGCGGCTTCACCAGCGGCTCGGCAGCCGGCCCCTTGGGGCCCGCGTCCCGGGCGCAGAACGGCAGCAAGCGCATGGCCGCGGCGGTCGTCGGCATCGGCACGGCCGCAGTCGTGTTTGCGCGGCTGTTGATGTGAATGGAAAGGCAGACATGAAAACCGGAAGGCAAAAGGGAAATGAACCATAAAGAAATACTACGAAGCAAAAAGCAAAAAGAAGGAAGCAGTAGCAGAAGAGAAAATCAGCAAAAAGAAACATGACCAGCTCCTTCCTCCAGCACCCAAAAAAATGGGGGCTCTGCCGGGGATCGAACCCGGGACCTCGTGCAGTTGCTCCAGTAGATGGAAACCCAAAGCACGAATCGTACCACTAGACCACAGAGCCATCTGGTGCTGATTTCGCCGTTATTTCTGCCTATGTAGCTAGCGGGACCCACCCTCCGACCGCCAACATCAACAACTCCTGAGTCCCAACATACACCGTGACAAAAGGCTTTTTGAATTTGGAAAACAGATGCCATTGAAATCAGAGACCATGCTATGCCCATGCCATAATCAACGTCACAAGAGAGAACCCAACGACTCCAACGAACCCCATCCATGCTCCAAGACGCGGATGCCCCGGGCCTCGCCGGCCTGGTTTCCCTCCTTTTGCTCGTTCTCGTCCTCCGTCACTGCTTCTTCTTCTCCTCGCCCTCCGCCGCCTTGGCCGCCGCCTTGGCCGCCTTTTCTTTCCGCCGCCGCCGCCACGCCTTCAGCTCGTTCAGCATCCCCATCACCAGCGGCACCCCCACCGGCCCCAGCAGCGGCAGGTACACCGCCACCTTGTGCTCGTCCGGGAAGTACAGCTGGCCCACCATGCTCTTCTCGAAGAACGCCCGCTCCGCCTCCGCCTCCGCGATCCGCGCGTGCGCCAGCCCCTCCGGCCCGCCCAGCGCCTCGCACGCCAGCCGCAGGTGCCGCATCGTGCTGGCCACGCCCTCCGCCACGCTCGACGGGATCGCCATGTTGCCCAGCGCCAGCGACAGCCGCGCCAGGCTGCCCAGCGTCGACGACGCCCGCAGCAGCAGGTCCGCCGACCGGATCCGGCTCAGCGTCGACAGCCGCAGCGGCAGACTGCCCGACGGCGGCGTCCCCAGCAGCGACAGCAGGTGCGCCGTAAACGTCAGCACCGGCTCCTTCAGGTCCGCCTGCGTCACCCGGTCCTGCGCGCCCCCGAGCGGCAGCAGGTACACCGAGCCCCACTGCGGGATCAGCCACGACCGCGACGCGCCCGCCTCCGCCGCCGCCTCCGCCTCCGCCTCCGCCGCGGCCCACCCGTTGGCGATCGTCTGGTTGCCGACGTAGACAATAAAGTTGATCGTCGGCGCGCCACCAATCGACGGCGACAGCGGCCACTCCGCCGCATTGATAAACGACGACAGGTCCTCCTTGCTCAGCACCTGCGCCTGCACGCCGGGCGTCGCGTACAGCTGCACCTGCGTGTCCATGGTAAAGTTGTGGATCGGGCCCAGCACGTCCAGGATCGGCTGCATGTACTCCGCAATCGCCGCCTCAATGTCCCACCGGCTCGGTGACGCGCCCGCCGCAAAGAGCGAGAACGTCAGGTGGTACGTCGGCGCGTACTTGACCGCCCGCATCATGCGCTTCGACAGCGCCTCGGCCGCCTCCGGTGCCAGCGTCGTGCGCTGCTGCTGCTGCTGCTGCTGCTGTTGCTGCTGCTGCTGCTCGTCCGACAGGGCCGACGCCGACGCCGACGCCGACGACAGCAAATACGAAATCACCGCCTGCTCTTCGGCGAATGTCGCCCGCAGCTGCATCGCTATAAACGTCGCCAGCGTCGACGACGACGAGCTCAGCGACGGAATGGCCGTCGGAGGATAGCTCACCCCGAGCACCGCTGCGTGGGGGTGCAGCGAGGCCGTCGGCACGCTCGACGCCTCGCCCGGCGCCAGCCGAATCGTGAGCGCCACCTCGTCCCCCGCCGCCATCACCGCGCCGGCCGCCGCATCGTCCTCCGCCGCCGCCGCGTTGTTGCTGCTGCCCATCTCTAGGCGCAAGTGGTGGCCAGAGAAGTCGTTGAGGTCGTCCAGCGCGTGCTGTGTCAGCCGGAGCAGGTGGTTGGCTTCGGCGTCTTGCAGTGAGGGCGCCTGGACGGATATGCGCAATGGGAAGACGGGTCGACAGGCCTAAGAGACCAATTGTCAGCATCCGGCCTATAGCTCCCAAACATCACCTCACCGCACTCTCTCCCGTACCTTGCCATCGGCCCACTCCATCATCTCCTCCAGCGGCAGGTTTGCCCGGTAAATGGTGGTTGTGTACCACCATATTGGGAGCCCCAACAGGGCCACAATCAACCAGAATGATAGAATAACAAAGAAACGTCTCCGCACATCGGAGAGCTTTTCTGGGGGCGGCTCTTTCGCTTTCGCCGAGGGCGCGTGGTCTGCAGCATCCGCGACGCGACCTGCAGCGCCGTTTTTGTCGCCATCTTCGTCGAGGTGTATTGACGTCTCCGCTGGGTTTGTCTCTTCGGACGCTACGCTTGGCGTCGTCGCCGCTGCGGACGCCACGCGCGCGGACCGTCGAGGAGCCATCGCGACTCCAATGGGGATGAGCAGTCGAGTACGTACTCGTCGTAGTAAGGGGCTGTCGACGCGGGACAGGGCGCTCGCGCTAAAGAACAGCTCGCATCACGAACGTGGAAGTGGAGAACGTCTGATAAGCGATAAGCTGTCGGTCTCGGGAAGCAAGGCTGCTCCTTCCTTCAGAACAGCCAATTTTTTCTATTTCTCTGCTTCGAGCGCCTTCTTCCGTCGCCGGAATGTCTGGACGGGTCGTTTCTGCCGACTTTGGATGCCATTGTTTTCCCACTCGGCAAGCACGTCGCCCAAAACAGACAGACAAGCGAAATTAGCGAAGCCAATCACATGCGCTGATCCATGCCGCGGCTTACTCGTACGGCGTATGGCCACACTTGTTCGACGAATGCCGCGTGCCTCTTGCGCTTTCCGCGTAGGCCCCATGCCTTTCCAGTATACGAGTAGAACTGGTCCTGCGTATCCGTACTCCGTACGTCCCACGTCCCGTATGTTATATCCTGCTCGGCCGGAATGCTTGCCACTTTGCGCGGATAAGACCCACTTTTGGGCGAGAGCGGAGTACGAGTACACCCAGTTGACCTTCCTTTGCTTGTGAAGGCGTGTGCAACCTTTTAATCTGCCTCCCACCTCGACTCTCCCTATTACCTCGTGCAATCTGTATCTGTGTTACAACCATCGTCTGCTGTTATTTTTATTCATTTTTTACCCCTGGGAGGGTCTCCTCCTCGTCTGCTGTAAAACAGCGAGCCATCCGGATCTCCGTCGGCATTCCACCCCCAGGAATCGTCAAGCTCGCCATCGCGTTGTTACCCGTCGACTGATTCGCTTCGGTCGCGCCACACAGCAGGACACCACAAGCCGTCACCAGCGAGCACAGGGCGCTGTTGGGTGTCTGCGATCTCGCTGTTCTGCTTGGTCTGACGGCGCAACACACGACTCAACCGACTGGCTACAGACTGGGCAGACACATCCAGGCAGCTCTACTTAAGAGGGACCGGTGTAAACCTACTCGGAACAGCGACCAGAGGCAGCAGCCGCATCCACAGCCACCATGACCGGTACGCATTTGTATACACCCCTGATTCAGCGATGTGCCGACACCCTCTGGGGTGATCTCACGCGCCTTGGGCCTTACATCCGCAATGCTAACTGCTCTGCCTTTGCGCAGTCCCCCTTTCCCTTGCGGTGCCCGCCGCCGCCGCAGGCTTGGCGTACATCAACGCCCGCACAGCCTTGTGGTACGACGTGCTAATGGTGCGGTCCGTCATTCCGGCCACTCTAACCATGCTTCTGGCCCGCCGCCGCGGCAAGATCAACATTTTCTACCAGCTCGAACGCCTCGCCACATCCCCGGCAACGGCAAACCGGCCTTTCTTGCTATTTGCCGACAACTCCTACACCTACGCCCAGGCATACGAGCGCATTCTGCGCTATGGCGCGTGGTGGAGAGAAAAGATGGGCGTGCAGAAGGACGACGTTGTGGGCATGGACTTTATGAACTCGGATACGTTCATTTTCCTCTGGCTCGGTCTCTGGGCCGTCGGCGCCAAGCCCGCCTTCATGAACTACAACCTGCGGGACCAGGCCCTTGTCCACTGCGTCAAGACGTCCAAGACCCGGCTCCTCCTGGTTGAGCCAGTCGTGGCCGAGGATGTGGTCACAGCCAGGCTGCACATCGATCTCCCAGACACCCGTATCGAGGTTTTCACGCCAGCTCGCGAGGCAGAGGTCCTGGCCATGGACGCCGTGCGATACCCGGACGAGATCCGTAGTGACGACAGGGCCGAGGCCATGGCTATCCTCATTTTCACGTCTGGGACCACGGGCCTGCCCAAGGCCGCCGTCGTTTCGTGGGCCAAAATGATTGTCAGCGGCAACTTCACCTACCGGTGGATGGGGTTCAAGCGAGACGATATTTACTACACGGTATGTCTTTTTGCTCCTTTTTGTAATCTCGGTCACTCCCGCATCGGTTAGTGCTAACGGCACAGTGCATGCCATTGTACCACTCTTCCGCCTGTCTCCTCTGCTTCGCCGTTGTGCTGTACTCGGGTGGAACGATTGCCATCGGCAGGCGCTTTTCCAATGCGACGTTCTGGCCAGATGTCCGCAAATTCAAAGCCACGGTCATCCAGTATGTCGGTGAAACCTGCCGGTATCTTCTCGCCGCACCTCCGCAGCAGGATCCCGTCACACACGCAAATCTCGACCGGAAACATTCGGTGCGTATGGCTCTCGGAAACGGCCTCCGACCCGACGTGTGGAACCGGTTCAAAGACCGCTTTGGTGTCGAGACCATTGCCGAGTTCTACGGGGCAACCGAAGGAACACTCGCAACGTTCAACCTGTCGAAGAACGACTTTACCATGGGCGCCGTTGGGCGCAACGGGTGGCTCTACGAAATGATCATGAACGTCAATGTGGCTTATGTGGCCGTTGACTGGGATACGGAGCTCCCTAAGCGTGACCCTGTCTCAGGGCTCTGCAAGCGCTGCAAGGCCGGTGAACCAGGCGAGCTCATCTTCAAGTTGCCGGCGGAGAACATTGAGGAGCGATTCCAGGGGTACTACGGCAACCAGAAGGCGACCGAGTCCAAGATCATGCGCAACGTCTTCCGCCGCGGCGATGCATGGTTCCGGACGGGCGACGTGATGATGCGCGATAGTCAGGGCCGCACATACTTCCAGGACCGAATTGGCGATACGTTCCGCTGGAAGTCGGAAAACGTATCGACCACAGAGGTGGCGCAGGTCCTCGGCTTGCATCCGGACGTCGTGGAGGCCAACGTCTACGGCATTGCGGTCCCGAACCACGACGGCCGTGCAGGGTGTGCGGCTCTCGTGCTGAAGCGTGCACCGTCAGCGGAGGTGATGAACAGCCTCGCCAGTCATATCGGGAAGGGCCTGCCGCGGTATGCGCAGCCGCTGTTCCTGCGGATTGTGGAGGATTCGTCGGGTCACACAACAGGCACAAACAAGCAGCAGAAGCAAGAGCTGCGCCAGCAAGGGGCCGACCCAGACAAGGTCGGCAGAGATGCACTCTTTTGGTTGAAGGACGGGTTGTACAGCCCTTTTGGTCGGAAGGAATGGGAGCAGTTGACGAGCGGCAAGGTCAAGCTGTGATGAGAGCTCGGCTGGACTGACGCAAGATGTCGTGGATTTTGCGGGACATCTTTGTACTTGTGCTTCGTTCCTGTATCCCTCAACATAAAAATATCTTTTGGACTCGGTGCTGTTGTCTTCCGGTTCTTCATGGCTGCCGGGTCGGCGTCGCGATTGTAAGATTTCCCGGCCATATTACACCATGCGGGAGCTAACGGCGTAAGCGGGGTCGTTGTGCCTGCGGCCGCCGTCGGGGGCGGCTTGTATGCGGCAGTCGGCGAGTGGAGGACGACGATAGCTTTCCGTGGGCGGCAATGACATCAACAGGAAGAAGCTCCTTTAGCCGCCAATCAGAACGGCAGACGATTGCGCGATGCTATCCTAGGCCCGAAGAAGTGTTAGTGCGGGGTCGTCTTGCTGCGATGGCGTGCAAAAAACAGAACTGACCCGAGCCAGAGAAAACCTAAAAGGGAAGTTTCTAGAGCAACTGCGCTTGTAAGTGAAGACCGTGAACGCGCGAGGCAGAGGCAGATGGTGATCTTTTGCCACAAAGTTGTGTTTGTCATCCGCCGCACGGCTGGACCGTTTTAGGTCTGTCCCGCGCCTTCCGCAGCGGGCTTTCAGAGGACAAATGTAGTTCGACAGAGGGTGCACCGTGTTCCTGAAAGAAAGGGAAGGAACGACGGGCGCGTCTGACAACCTCACAGCCGTCTTGGTGGGGGGGCAACGGGAAGGCGTGATCTGTTAGTCGAATCCCGAGCGTCGTTGTACTTCGAAGGGAATCGTCGCCCAGTTCTCACTCGGTTAATAATGGAAATACTTGTGAGTACTCGTTCGTATACTGCGCAGGTTCTTTCGTCTTCCACCGGGGCTATTTAAACCGGAAAACGTGCCACTTCCTAGCTCTCCTTCCTGTTTTCTTTTCCTCTTGATCTCCTTTTCTCGTGTCTGCCTTGGAACAAATCGACGACCTTGAACCTTACCCACCCCCTTTACACAACCCCAAACACCATCCACAATGTCTTCTGCACCGTAAGCAACCCACATCTTTGGAGACGACGTTCTAGGCCCGTCGGGCAAGAAGGACTCGGAAGCTAACACGACTTCTTTGCAGGCTCCGCCTGGGCAGCACTGCCCCCAACTTCGAGGCCGAGACGACGGCGGGCCCGATCGACTTCCACAAGTTCATCGGCGACAGCTGGGTTGTGCTGTTCTCGCACCCTGAGGACTACACGCCGGTGTGCACGACGGAGCTGGGCGAGTTTGCGCGCCTGGAGCCGGAGTTCAAGAAGCGCGGCGTCAAGCTGATTGGTCTGTCGGCCAACACGCTGGGCAGCCACGAGGGCTGGATCTCCGACATCAAGGACGTGACGGGCTCGACCGTGTCCTTCCCGATCATTGCGGACAAGCAGCGCAAGGTGGCGCTTCTGTACGACATGATCGACCACCAGGACGCGACCAATGTGGACGAGAAGGGCATTGCCTTTACGATCCGCAGCGTGTTTGTGATCGACCCCAAGAAGGTCATCCGCACCATCCTGTCGTACCCGGCGTCGACCGGCCGCAACTCGGCCGAGGTGCTGCGCATCGTCGACTCGCTGCAGACCGGCGACAAGAACAAGGTCACCACGCCCGTTAACTGGCAGGTCGGCGACGACGTCATTGTCGCCCCGAGCGTCAAGACGGAGGATGCCCAGAAGATCTTCCCCAACGTCCGCATTGTGAAGCCGTACCTGCGCTTCACGTCGCTGCCGAAGGCGGAGTAAAGATACTTTCTTTCCTGGCCCATATCTTGTCGACTCATTTACGGCTTTACGGTGCCCGTCTTCTAAGAAGGATAGGGCCGTGTGCGATTTGTTAATCGCAACGTCGTGTCTAGCTCAAACGAGAACGGAGAAGGCGAAAAAAGAAAGATGACGAGAATGATACCAATTTCCAACAACTTATCATGTACTTACCACGTGTACCCATTGATATTGTAGAGCTCGGTGTGAGAGGCGCCCGGTAGTCTGGGAGACGTTGCCTGAAAGGCCGGAAGAGGAAGCTGCCGGTTCTCATAAGAGACAGGGGCGTCCAGCCGGGGTCAGGGGACAGACGGGGGAGGGGCACAAAAAGGACCGATGAACCCTTCTGCCGGGACTGTCGAGATATCCCGTGTCATCGCCTCACCTTCGAAACAGCCCGCTGGTCCTTGGTTCCTCCATTTCCAGTTGGTGCGGCTTCGGCCTCGCGATCCGTGCCATCAAAAACCGTTGCTGTTTGCGGCGGCAAATAACGCGCACAGCCAATCACGGCAGCTTTCCGTCCTGCTTCCTCGCTCGGCGAAGTATCCCCATAAAAAAAGGCAGACACGGCAACCGCCAGCCCAGCATGGATCCCCTGCCCCTCTTCCCCTTTTTCCACACGTGCGCTTCGCCAACGCCCAGCACAAAAACCAGCGAGACAAGATCTCACGACACGGCAGCACCAACGACAACGTGCCCACGCACGACATTGTCGCACACAACGAACGACGTTTGACCGCCATCCAGGCAAACGAACGCACGTTACGCGCAGCCCCCCGCCGGCCTTTCTGTGCTAGCCCAAGTACCGCTTCAATCTCGCCCGTCTTCTCCAAGGCACACACCTCTTCTCCTATCCTCTCCCCTCCCCTCTCCTCTCCCCTCTCCCTCTCTTCTCTCTGTCTCCAACTACGCTGTCTTTTCCTCTGCCCTCTATCCCGGGAAACCCTCGCACTTCGCCACCCCTCCCAGGACCCCGGGCATCTAGACCCTTGTGGCGCGCTCTCCGACCCAATCGATCCAGCCGCCAGATCTGAACACGACTGCCTCGGTCCTTTTGTCTGCTCAGAACAAGGAGCTTCCCTCCAAGCTACCCCTCACCCTCTTTGGACACCCGTCCTTTTTTTGCTTCGGCTGGCTCCGCCCCAGACATCTCTTTACCCACCCACACGTCCGTGCGAGCGACGACTGAAATCCGACGACTCCGGCCATCCCGACTTCACCATACGATCTAGGCGTGTTTAGGTCTCCCTTTTGGGCCCCCTCCGTTCCTCTCTTGCAGTAACCCACGGACGACGTGTGGTCCCGTCCTCCCTCCGAACCCCCTCTCGAGATCGCCGGCCGTGCGTGAAAAGAACCTGAAATTAACGCTGCAACGCTTGACGGCGGTTGCCCCGTCTCACTCGGTAAGCCGCGCTCGTGCCTCGTATATTGCCGTGCTCGGAAGCTTCCCCTTTCCCTCTCCGTTCCCTTCTTTAGTTCATGATCATCCCAACCAACCATGTGGTCCTTTTTCCACATCCACCTTCTGGAAGTACGAGGTGTTGCCACACCTTGTTTTCTTGCTTTGATACGAGCAATGTTCGGTCAATGGCTCTTTGCACCCTGTTTCCTCTCTCGAAAGCTCCTGTCCCTCTTCCCTTGCATGTTCCCCTCTTCACATGCCCCTCGTGGCCTCCCTGTCTTTTGGTTTATCGTCTGAGAACCCGGAAGCATCGAGCTGCCCCCACCAGCAATCCTACCCCGGGCGAGTCTGGAGTAGCTGTCCCCGGTATACGATACATCGCTTGGCTGGCTTCCTGGCTCGTTCTCCTGGATCCTGCTTCGTCGTGTCGATCTGGATGCTCTTGCTTCTCCACGAAACTAGCTGGGGTCCTTACCCCTGGGTTCCCATTTTTTGTTGCCTTTTATTTTTTTTCTTTTCCCTTCTCTTCCGCTTGCTCTTCTGCCCGGCCGTCTTCGCGTGATCATCTTCTTGTCTCCTCTATTTGCTTTCTCAGAGTCTGAAAGCCTCGCCGTCTGCAGTCGTGCATGCACATGCCCTCAGCTTGCTGAGTTCAGCTTGACTAACTCACAATGGACAAGATTGCCGAGCACCACGACTCTTCCGGAAACGGAGACGCACAGCCTTCCAGCCTCGAGGCCGATCAACACACCCAGACCCTAAACCGATCCCCGTCCGACCTCTTGTCTGGTGTCTACCGAGGCTTCAGAAAAATCACACCCAGCCGTGAAGATATTTCGAGGCTCACACGGCAGTCTTCCTTCTCACGGCGACCGAGTATCTCACAGCAAGCTACGCAATTCGGCACCAAACCACCACCCCCGGCCGCGCACGACGACCAACCTCCCAGTCAAAGAGGCCGGGCCTTCGCCCTCAACCCTGCCCCTCCCTCACGGTCCGGATCGCACAATGCGCATGCTCGCAGCGTGAGCTTGCAAAGCAGCTTGGAGAAACCACTGCCACTTCCTCCCCCACCTCTCACTCCCCCTTCGGGACTGGCAGCGAACACCCAGCCATCGCCGGAGACCCCAGAAACACCTCCCTCCCGACAACACGTTGCTTCTCTTGCTTCTAGTGTTACCCCAACACTTCGCTCCAGTTCGGAAGCTCCCAGCATGGACAGCCGGACCAGCACCATGGACTCGAGTGTGTCCGCAGATCACGGATTCTTGTACATGGCAGGCAACAGCAATCACAGCAACGGCGGCCATGTGAATCAGGGCGGTGATGCAAACATGGGAAACCAGCCTCCCAACGATGGCAGCCTACGGACCAATGGGCCGATTTCTGCTGGCCCTTCGCCGCAGCTTCCCCAGTCCGCATCATCACGCGGTACACCGAACAATACGAACCAAGGAGCCACTCAACAAACAACGCCCAACCCGGCAACGTCCTCTGCACACCTGTCTGGCCTGATGTGCAATGTCCACCGAACCACTGGGCGGGAGCCACATCCACTGGTGGGCGCGACCACTACCATTCTCGGCGACAAGCTCTATGTCTTTGGTGGCAGAATATTGTCCCGAAGCCGGCCGGCATCGCTTACGTCCGACCTCTACGAGTTGGACTTGATCCGGCGTCACTGGACAAAGCTAGAGACGACTGGCGATATCCCACCACCGCGATATTTTCACTCCATGTGTGCTCTGGGTGACACAAAAATGGTCTGCTACGGCGGCATGCCGCCACAACAGACTGCCACGAACGGCACGCCGCCGGGCCAGCCACAGGACGTCCCGGTTATGTCGGACATCTATATCTACGATGTGCCGAGCAAAACGTGGACTGCAGTGCAGACAAAGGATTCTCCGCAAGGCCGCTATGCCCACTGCGCTTGCATCCTGCCATCCTCCGCCGCATTCAGCTCACACCGAGCGCCCTTGTCAGCCCTGCAGCACAACCTCGGAACAGGAGCCAACGAAGGCCGGATTGGCATAAACATTGACGGCACGGGTGGTGCCGAGATGATTGTCGTTGGTGGCCAAGACGGTGCGAACCACTACATCGAGCAAATCAGCGTCTTCAATCTTCGCAGCCTCAAGTGGACATCTACCGAGCCCCTCGGAAGGAGCTGTGGCGCCTATCGCAGTGTCGTGGCCCCTCTGCCCCCTTCGGTGACGGCACGCATTGGCCGCGCGAATGCGCCAAACGCCCCCAGCATCCGGCCGGAGATGGGCGGCATCAGCCAGGAGGCCCGCGAACCGTGCTCCTCTATGCTTATCTACTCCAACTACAATTTCCTGGATGTCAAGCTGGAACTGCAGATCCGTTCACCAGATGGGACTTTAACGGAAAAGCAAATGGCTGGAACTTACACCCCGCCGGGTCTCCGCTTCCCAAACGGCGGCATCATTGATACCCATTTCGTGGTCAGCGGCACCTATCTCACCAGCTCAAAGCAAGAATATGCGCTCTGGGCTTTGGACCTTCGGACGCTCACCTGGTCGCGCATCGATGCGGGTGGGAGCGTCTTCAGTCAGGGAAGCTGGAACAGGGGTGTTTTGTGGAATCGACGAAACACCTTTGTCATTCTGGGCAACCGAAAGCGCAGTCTAGTCGACGACTACAACCACCGCCGTATTAATTTTACCAACGTGTGCATGGTCGAACTGGAAGCGTTCGGCTTCTACGACAACCCACGCAAGACGGCACCTATGTCTGGGTTCGTCTCGGCCAGCAGCCCATACACTGCCCCCAGTCTCAGCATAGCGCGGAAGGCCGGGTCGACTGCAGGTGGTCGCTTCCATTCCCGAGCGTCTGAGGATCTTGGCGACAAGGCTCTGGCCATGCGGGAGCTGGCAGACATGGACATTCTCTGCATCGGTGGCGAGCGCATTCCGGTCAACAGCCGTATTGTGGCGCGCCGCTGGGGACCGTACTTTGTACAGCTCCTGCGGGAAGGCGCTGCCACACAAGACGGAACCGATCCCAGTCTTCGCTCACTCCAACAGCAAGGTGCTGGCGTGCGGAGTTCGAGTATCACCATTTCTCCGTCCAATCGCACCGCTGCGGACGGAACCACGGTGGGCTCTGGCAATTCCGGCCTGGCAACCGATCCAGCCACAATCAACTCGACACCGACGCCGCGGACCCTGCCACCAAACAGCCGCCCACGCTGTCTATATCTCCCGCACACACACCTCACCGTGCAAGCTTTGTTGTACTTTCTGTACACAAGTTCACTGCCTGCACCAACCAGTCCGCTTTGCACGCCGCAGATTCTCTGCTCGCTGCTGCAAATTGCCCGCCCCTACCGCATTGATGGCCTTCTCGAGGCCGTTGTCGAGCGGCTGCACGCCTTGCTAGACAGCCGCAATGCCGCGGCCGTATTTAACGCGACGGCCATGGCAGCAGGCGGTGGCCGCGGCATCGACGGCACGCTGAATCCCAACTTCTTTGTCCCTAGCGGACTAGACAGCCTCAGCCCGGTTGACCCGACGGCGACAGAGCAGCAGCAGCAGCAGCAGCAGCAAGACCAACCGCAGCTCTCGCAGTCCGCCAGCCAGACGGATATTGCCACGAGCCGCATGGCCGGCTTGCAAGTCAACACGTCTGTGCCGTCGTCGTCTGCGGATGTTCGGCCTGTGAGCGGCGAGCTGAGCTCGACGACCACGTTGTCCGGGTCTGAGTGGAGCTCGGAGCTTGGCGATGGCAGTGAGCGCGGCCACCGTGAAGTGTGGACGGGCGAGCTGAGCAGCGTGATCGGCCTGCAGAAGCGCGGGCTCAAGGGGCTGATGGAAGGGCGCCGGCTGCGGGAGCGCACGGGCACGAACACTATGGCGGGCGGAAACTCCCGTGTTGCAGGCCTGGGCATTGCAGGCAACTAAAGCTCAGTCCTTGGCATTTTTTCTATATATATATTGAGATGATTTGGATGTTCTAGACTGTTTCACGCAACATATGGGTATCATTTACGATTGGTTATGTTTTTTTCCCTTTCTTTTTGGCGTAAACAAAACCAGATAAACGAATCACAGGTGATTGTATACGGGGGTTTGGTATCGCAAATTCAAGATCATATTCCCTTTTATGTTCCAGTTCTCTTTGGCCTGCCTACCAAGGCTGGGGGCGTTTTCCTATACAAATGCATGGTCATTCCTTGCCTCCCAAACAATTCCAATTTTCACCACAACGCCTGGCGCATCCGTTGCGCCTGTGAAAAACTCATATGAAGAGAAACAAAAACAGGTACTACGTCGTGTACCCAAATCCAGCAACAACAATCATCAGGTAATAGGAAACAAACGATGCATGACTAGGCGCAGGCCATGTACCCTCCTCTCTGTCTTAGCCACTGGCCAGGCGATACGGCCAGCACAGGTGGTTCGCCGCGTGCGGCTGGCTTTGCATCAGGGTCTTCTGTCGCTTCGGTGTGTCAGTTTTTTCAGTTCCCTGATTTTCAATCATGGTACAGGACGCACCATATGTGCAATACAGGCTGCTGCGTTTCTCATACTCCCGGAGCGACCCGGCCTCCGATTCGCAGAGCCAGCATGCGTTTTTGGAATGTGCTTTCTTCCGCGTCTGCCGCTTTCGGCATGCAGCCGCTGGCGCCGCCATCTTTTGGGATAACCGTAGCGCTGAGCTCGAGAAGGCGCGGGCTGTAGCGGCGCCGATGGTCGCGGCTGCGGCTGCGAATGCGCGCAGACAGCCGCCGTGGTCGCGCTGCGGGCCGTCCTGTAGGCTCTTCATGTCATTGTAGGAGCCGGTGGAGGGGAGGCCGAGGCTCTCGAGGATGTCCGCGTTGGCGCTGCGCCGCCGCCGCGACTGATCTGCCTGCCAGTGCATCGTGGGAAGAAGTAGGATATATATGAAAAGACGGGTGAAGTGGAAGATTCGACTTGTGTTTGGTTGCGTGGGTGAGATAGAGTCATGTACAGGAAAGGAGAACAGAAGAACAGAAGAACAGAAGAGCAGCAAAGAGAATGGAAAAGCTCAGGTCGACAATGGGGAGCCTCTGGAATAGAAAGAGGCATCCCGTCGAGGAAGGCACGCGTCTCCGTTTGCTCCTTCCATGTTTACATTTACAAGGACACGCTCTGCCACCGAAAGGGAAGGAACGCGCAGATCCGGTATGGAGTTTGGACGAAGCATGAGAAAAATACCCAGTCTGGGGAAGGAAGGGTGACGATGTGAGACGCGTTCGCATTCCTGGACAACCAATTGTTCCGAACAGGGTCACATGACCGGCACAGCGCTTTTTGCTCTTTGACATGTGAGCGCCATCGATGGCCAGCGGTTCTCGCGGTTCTCGAAATCTGTTTTGTCTTACGACACCTTTTGTTGTCGCCCATTGGTGCGAACGCCGCAGCTGACCCGCCTGGTACCTGAAAATGCAACCATGTGCGAGGCCGAATTTGCATGACGCAGCTGACCCTCCCTTTCTTGCTCTTGGATTCTGTTGAGGCGCGTGCGATGGCCTTTTTTGCTCTTGAGTTTTGTTGAGGCGCGTGAACTTCCGGCCTCATAAAAATGTCTCTTGTCCGTCTTCGTTGTGTCCTTTCGATCTCTTTCGGCTCCTTCAGCCCTCATGTTTCCCTTTGCGGCGCCAAGTCCGCTACACCGCTAGAGCCCGACGGCTCCGCTTCTCTCCACCGATCCTCGCAGCTTCCGCCGCTTCCAGACGACGGACCGTCGCCACCTGCCGCGGGCGTCGTTTGTTCTCCGCACGTTCTTTTCGCCTGTGGCCCTCTTTGTCTGATCCACTCTGCATGCCTGTGATCTGCTCCCTCCCCCGCCTCCGATGAACGTCAGACATCCATGAGCGTGCAGAGACTCCGCCTCTTCAGGCAGCGACACCGCATCACAGAGCCCTGACCGAGCCCCTTGTCTTGCCATGCACGATCTGCTCCTGTTCTCGGCCGAAGGCACGCAGCCTCCAGGCCGCAAGGCGACATGGGATGGGCCTGCGCCGCCGCGGGTGCCCGCGCCAGCGGAACCATCGGTCTCCGTGACAGGCCGTATTGTTTCCTTGGCCGATCGCTGGGTCGAGGCCCTCCGTCTCCGCACCGATCGGACTCGGGCTCAGAGGAGGCTGCAGCGGTTGCGCTCGGAGCGCCAGCAGATGCTCGAGCAGCGCATGGCCGAGGCGTCATCCTATGAAGAATGGGAAGCGGCCGCGCGTGAACTGGATGAGCTTGAGCAGCACGAGAACTGGAAGGCGCGCGACGATGACGATGACGACAAAGACGACACGGAAGACCACGTCGGCGGTGGCGGGGGCGGGGGCGAAGCCAGCTCTCCTCCCTCCTACAACCCGGACCTGCTGCGCGCACGCTTGAAAGACCTGGAGGCGGCCCGGCGCTCGGGCGACATCCGGCACATGCTGCACGTGGTCCGCACGGCGCTGTCGCGGGACGTGGGCGGCATCAGCAGCGCGTGGCTCTACGGCCGCAGCCGGATCGGCACCAAGCACCTTGTCGAGCGCTACGTGCAGGCGTCGGTCGATCTGGTGCGGGCGCTGGTGGACCACAGCCGCAGCGCCGCCACGCTGCCGCGCGGGCTGACGCACCGGGCGATGCTGGACCAGCTGCTGCTCGCCCGCCGCAGCTACGGCCGCAGCGCGCTCCTGCTGAGCGGCGGCTCCGTCTTCGGCATGGCCCATATCGGCGTGCTCAAGGCGCTGTACGACCGCCATCTGCTGCCGCGCATCATCAGCGGCACGTCGGCCGGCTCCATCGTGGCCGCCGTCCTGTGCACGCGCACCGACGACGAGATCCCGACGCTGCTCGCCGAGTTTGCCCACAACGACCTCGCCGTCTTCACCGACGAAGCGCACCCGGACTCGTGGCTCGCCCACATCTCCCGTGCCCTGCGCGAGGGCGCCTGGCACGACAGCCGCCACATCGCGCGCGTCATGCGCGGCCGGCTCGGCGACATGACCTTCCAGGAAGCCTTCAACCGCACCCACCGGGTCCTCAACATCACCGTTTCCTCGAAGCCCGGCCTGCGCCTGCCGTCGCTGCTCAACTACATGACCGCCCCGGACGTCATCGTGTGGTCCGCCGTGGTCGCCTCCTGCTCCATCCCGGGCGTCTTCGATGCCCGGCCCCTGCTCGTCCGCGACGCCATCACCGGCGAGCACGTGCCGTGGGACCCAGCCGAGCAGCTGTGGGTGGACGGCTCGCTCGACAACGACGTGCCTGTGCAGCGCCTGCGGGAGATGCTCAACGTCAACCACTTCATCGTGTCGCAGACCAACCCGCACATCCTGCCGTTTGTGAGCCAAGATGACCAGCCGCCGCCGCTTCCCTCTTCCTCGCCCTCCTTCTCTGGCTCCCTCCGGGACGCCTTCGGCACGCTCGCCTGGCTGGGCAAGTCCGAGACCCTGTACTGCCTCCGCACGCTGGTGGACCTGGGCTTTTTCCGCGACGGCCTCAGCCTCCTCCTGCGCATGGTGAGCCAGCCCTATACCGGCGACATCACCATCTTGCCGCGCATGAGCTTGCAGGCCTGGGGAACCAGTCTGATCAGCAACCCCACGCCGGCCTTTATGCTCGAGGCTCTGTCTGTTGGCGAGCACGCCACCTGGCCCTACATATCGCGCATCGAGAAGACCTGTGCCGTCGAGCTGGCCCTGGACGACGCCGTGAACACCCTGCGCGAGCGCATCGCCTTTAGCGACAGCCAGGTCAACCTGCGCCGCTTCTTCACCGGCGCCTACGACCTGGGCAGCTGCTCATCGCTCAACGCACCCCCGGCAGCCACATCGCCCTTCCCTCCGTTCCCCCCCTTCCCTGCAGCCACAGCAGGGCCGACGGCAGCCACCGCCCCTACCTCCTCTCGCCGCCACAGACGATGCGGATCAGGAGGCAGCGTCCAACTCTCTGCGCGCCGACGACACAACCGCAACGATCTGGAAACCATCCTCAGCGACGACAGTGGATACGACCAGGCCCGGCACGCTCGTCATAAGGCAGGCGGCGGCAGCGACCTTCGCCGCGGCGTCAACACGAGCGCAAGCGGTCTGTCTGGGGAACTGGGCGCCGACAGCGCAAATGCCGCGCCCCGACCGCGTCTCCTCCGCAGCACCAGCTACGGCCTATCCCCTCGGGCCTCTCGCCTGCACAGCGATCTGCCTCTGATTGCAAACCACCCCGCCGTGCTGCAAAGCAGTATGCAGCAGCTGCCAACGACCGCTGCGGCTAGACCTCCCAACGGCAGGCGGTGGACACAAACGCAGCCCGCCTCGCCGGCTATGTCTCTGCAGAGTGCGTCGTTTTCGCCCAACGCCTCCTTTGTGCGCCGGAGTGTCCGAGCGCCGTTCATTCCTGGCTACGATGACCCCAGTGCGGCAAGGAACAGCAGCGCCACCAGAGGCCCCTATTCTTCCGAAGACGACGACGACGACGACAACGACGACGACGACCAAGGGAGCGAAGACGAGGACGAGGACAGCGATGGTGTGGAATACGAGGGGAGATTCCAGTTGTCGCTGCAAAGCAGGCTCCGTCGCCAGAGCCAACAAGCAAGGCGCCGCCGACGGTCGTCCTCGGGGTCGTCGGCTATGCTGGCCGTGTCGTCCGCCGCTGTGGCTGCCGTCTCCGCCGCGCATAACGCGGTGATGCATGTGGTCGGCGGTGCTGTTGCGACGACGGTGCCTGCCACCAACGTGGACACGGCCAAGCAGGATCAAGAGCCACGGCTGCCGCAGACGCAAACACCGACGCAGACACCGACGCAGATACAGGAGCGTCCCCAGCGGCGGTTCATGCTCCTGCGGTCACGCTCGGATACGGGGCTGTCGCCAAGTGTGGCGATCCGTCCTCTGGAACCACAGACACCGCCGAGGAAAGCCCGCCGGACAGAACAGACAGATGCCGTGTTTGACCAAGGGGGTGGCGAGAAATACGAAGAGTCGGATGATGGCACTGACGGCGTATGATCTTGGGACGGATGTGTCGGGAGGCGTTAGAATTTTGGTTTTTCTATATACTTCATGGTTCATAATAGCATCGCCCCGACTCAATGATGGGAAATGACAATAGATCAAACAAGGGGGTATCAAAACACATCCATAATTGCTGCTCCCTATAACCATCTTTACTTATCCCGCAGCCGAGACTGGCCGGGCGCCCGGCGTCCGCTCCGCCGTCGTTGGCTGTGCTGCCGTCTTTGCTGATATCTGGTGCTCTCCGTCGTGGAGGATCTCGCCGACAAACGTCCCGACGGCCGCCTCCAGCTCGTACAGCGTCCGGCCCTCAACCCAAAAGTGGCCGGCCGTCTGCACCACCAGCGCACGGAACAGCGTGCGGTCTGGGGTGCCGTCCTGGCCCTGGCCCTGGGTCCCGAGGGCTCCAAGGGTGCCGAGCGTCCCGCTCGCCGCCGCTCCGCCGGCCGGGCGGTTGTGGCGGCGGTGCAGGAGGCTGGCGCCCGTCAGGCGCGCCGTCCACTGCCGCATGGTCCGGTGCGACACGAACCCGTCCGCGTCGCCGTACACGACGAGCGTGGGGTTGGCCGTCAGCTTGGACTCGGGCGTCTCGTCGGGCCGCGCGGTCGGCGACGCTGCCTCGCCACCGCCGCCGCCGCCGCCGGCCCACGACATCGTCGCAAGACGCGCTGCCAGCCCTACCGGCGGTGACACCAACAGGTAGGCGGGACGGGCGGCGGGCAGCCCCGGCACGGCTGGCAACAGGTCCTTCTCATCGTCGCTCTTTTTGTGCCCCCCGTCCGCGCCGCCGTCGTCGCCGCTGCCGCTGCCGCTGCTGATACTGCTGCTGCTGCTGTTCCGCGTGTGTCCGGCGACCACGCGGGCCACCAAGCCAGCCACGCGGTGGCGGTGGTGGTGGCCGTGCGACTGGCTGCCGGCGGCGTGGTGTGCGTGGTGTGCGTGGTGGTGGTGGTGCTCGCCAGACCGCCGCCAGACCGCATCGAGACTCTTTCGTACGCCCCCGTCGTGGCTCCGCCGCGGCGTCTCGCCGCCTCCCACGCGCACGCCCATGCTCAAGCGCGTCTCGCCGCGCAGCGAGCCACTGTGAGGCGCCGGCCCCGCTGCAGCCGCCTCGCGCATCTCCTTCAGGTCGGCGTTCTGGATGGCGGCCCAGCGTGCCGCCCGCCAGCGGACGGCAGCTGCCGGCGACCCGCGCCGTGGCCGCGCAAAGTGGGCCAGAACGGCATCGAGCGACGGCAGCAGGGAGGTGACCATGGCTCCGTAGGAGTACCCGGCACAGAGAAAGGTGGCTGCGCTGTGGTCCTCATGCGGCTGCGGCGTCGTCGCAGCCTTGGCGCCCGCAGTGGCGTCAGCGGCCTCGGTGGCCTCGGCCTTGTGTCCGTACGGATCCAGGACATGCACAAAGTAATACAGGAACCCGATGACGGTCATGTAGTCGGCCGTCTCGGGCTTGGCCGTCCACGACGTGCGGCCGCCCCCGCCCCATTTCTTCTCCTTCTTGACGCTCAGATGGCTGGCAGACCAGCTGCCGACGCCACCGTTGCCGCCCCCGCCTTTCCCGCTGCTGGCCCCCCGGAAGTTGAACGTGGCGACAACGAATTGGCCGCGGGTCAGCAGGGTGTATGCGACGAGTCGGACAATGGGGTCGTTGTAGGAGCCGCCCAGCGGTGCGTAGGGGTGAGCGACAACCGCCGCATCGCCCCGCCAGACGGGCCGTCCAGACGAAGAGCTCGCCCCGGAAGAAGGACCACCACCGCCAGCGACAAGGGACGACGGCAGGTAGACGCGGCAGTCGAGCAGAGTGCCGTCGTGAATGCTAGGCAAGGAGAGCGTAAGCGCCGGTTCGGGGAGGTGTGGGTGTGCAGCGGACAGGTCCATGGCGGTTGCGTGGGGGTGGAAGTCGAGGAGAGGGAGGCCAAAGCGCTGGCGAGGCCGCATCCAGGTGTAGACCCCTCGTACGCTAGACCGGTTGCGGAATACCGCCCAAATTCTGCTGTCAGTATAAGACCAAGAGGCGGTGAACTGGAATGTGATTAGGCACCATTCCGTTTCTGGATAAAATGCCTGTCAATTTGCAAAATACGGAGTATTCTGAGATAGCGCGTTAGTGTTACAACCCAACGATACAACGACACAGCGGCATTGCGTGTGTGCTGTGGTTTGAATACTCCGGAAACAAAAAAAGAACCATACGGTGGAAGATACGAACTGTACTCTCGTAATGATCACACGCCACGGGGCGCAGTGCATTCTCGTATCTTGTGGCGAAGAAGTGCTGATTTTTCTCGATTAATAATGCTGAAAGATACGTTAGATACTTTCGCTGGCATGTTGGCATGCCATCGGGGCCCACACTTCATATTAATAGGGCACCTCACCGCCTTTCCCCACCTCGTCCCCTTCTCCCACCCTTCTTGCTGTCCTTTTTCCTCCCTCTTCTCGCCCCTCCATCCTACACCCAACACAACGAACTCTCACCGACATTCGTTCTTGTCTTTCTTCTCGTCTACTCCCAATTCCATCGTCTTTTCAATCCTTTGCCTTTTTTATCGCAACAATGGGTTCCACCGAAAACCGTTTCCTCATTTGGGGTGGTGAGGGCTGGGTCGCCGGCCACCTGAAGTCTCTCCTGGAGAAGGCTGGCAAGGAGGTCTCGACCACGACCATCCGCATGGAGAACCGCGAGGCGGTGCTGGCGGAGCTGGAGCGCGTCAAGCCCACGCACGTCCTGAACTGTGCGGGCAGCACCGGCCGCCCCAACGTGGACTGGTGCGAGGACAACAAGGAGGCCACGATGCGGTCCAACGTGATTGGCACCCTAAACCTGACGGACTGCTGTTTCCTGAAGGGCATCCACATCACCGTCTTCGCCACGGGCTGCATCTACCAGTACGACGAGGCGCACCCGTGGGGCGGCCCCGGCTTCAAGGAGACGGACCTGGCCAACTTCGACGGCAGCTTCTACTCGGAGACCAAGGCGCACGTGGAGCAGGTGATGAAGCACTACAAGAACGTGCTGATTCTGCGTCTCCGCATGCCCGTCAGCGACGACCTGCACTCGCGCAACTTTGTCACCAAGATCTCCAAGTACGAGCGCGTCGTCGACATCCCGAACAGCAACACGATCCTCACGGACCTGCTGCCCGCGAGCATCCTGCTGGCCGAGCACGGCGAGACGGGCATCTACAACTTCACCAACCCGGGCGCCATCTCGCACAACGAGGTGCTGTCGCTGTTCAAGGAGATTGTCCGCCCCAGCTTCACGTGGAAGAACTTCTCGCTCGAGGAGCAGGCCAAGGTCATCAAGGCCGGCCGCAGCAACTGCGAGCTGGACACGACGAAGCTGATCACCAAGCTCAAGGAGTACAACTACGAGGTTCCGGAGATCCACGCCGCCTACCGCAGCTGCTTCGAGCGCATGAAGGCCGCCGGTGTGCAGTAGAGGCCGTGCGTGGAGCGGAAATCTGTCCGCCTTCTGGTTGTCGATTTCGGGATGCACAAAACACAGAGCTGGGACAGGAGAGAAAAACCTGCTTGGATTGAATTTTTGTATTTGCGAAGTCTAGGTACGATATCTAGAAAGGCCAATAGATTGAGCAGGGGAAATACCCCTCGCCGTTGTCCATTGCCGCTGATCAGTTTGTCTTTTGCTTTGGCACTATCTTGTCTAACCCAGGCGACTATTTCGAGGCTTTGTAGTCGGCAACAACGCTCTGGACCACCTCGTCGAGATCCTCGTCCTTGAGCTGCAGCAGGCCCATGGCGTAATCGGGGCGCGCGGTCCAGTCGCCGTCGAGGGTGCCGAGCGTGAACACGAGGTCCTCGGTGGCCTGGTGGTCTTTGGCGTCGGCCTTGGGCTTGCGCTCGGCAATCCACTTGTCGGCGTCGTGGAAGACGGGCGTCCAGGGCTCGCCCATGGCCTTCTCGAGGGCGGCGCGCACCTGGTTCTGCGAGACGCAGAAGCTCTGCACGAAGAGGCGGCGGTTGGCCGTGGCCAGGTCGTCGGTGCCGCGCTGCAGGACGGCGACGATGGCGCGGGCCAGCTGCGGCCGCGTGGACATGGAGTTGGGCTTGTCGCCCGTGTTGAGCACGTCCTGCGTGCGGGTGTCGAGGAAGGCGTGCAGGAAGCCGCCGCGCAGGCCCCAGTCGAAGAAGTGGCCGCCGACGAGGCTGGTCCAGGTGAAGGGCGGCACGGCCGCGCCCGGCGCCGCGGACGCGTCCGCCAGCGCCTGCAGCTTGGCCCGCACCTTTTCCTTGTTGGCAAACAGCGGCAACAGCGCGCGGGCGTACTCGCTTTGCGCGTCGGCGCTGCCAAAGTCGGCCGGGATGTAGCGCCGCACGCCCGCCGCCGCCGCCGCCTCGGCCAGCACGAAGTGCATGTCGGGCGGGTGCAGCGGGAAGCAGACCACCACGGCGTCCTGGCCGTGGAGCGCCTTGGTCAGCGGGCCCAGCGTCCAGTCGGCCGTGGGCAGGTTGATGACGTTGACCGTGCCGTCGTCGGCGCCGGGCACGACCGACGTGGACTCGGCGCGCTTCAGCACGCTGACATGGAAGCTGCCGGACGCGACCAGGGCCTGCAGCGTGGGCGTGCCCAGCTTGCCGTTGGCCCCGAGCAGAACAACGTTCTTGACGGACATTGGGGCGTTGGATGTGGTCTGGGAGGCGTGTGTGGCGGGGGTGGAGGGCGCAAAGGGGGACAGAGGCAGTGAGGTATACGACGAGGCAAGGAGAAGACACAAGCCAGTCGAGAGGAAGAACAGCGAGGACGGCATCGTCTCACGGACTGGAAAAGCAGGAAATGAGGGGGACGAGGGGCCAGGGACGGTCATCCGCCGGCAGCACGCCTTTCCACTCTTTGCGTCATTGGCGGGTAGCAAAGGCGCGCAGCTCGTTCCTGGCAGCTCGACGCGGCAGCTCGCGGCATGGCTTGCCCGTCACGGCCAGTGCTGGAGATCAGGCCCATTTTTCCCGTATGCATGGATGAATGGCAAGGGACGCTATTGTAAGTGACAGCGGGAATCAGTACAGGAACAAAAGAAGATCCAACCTTGGAACTTGGCTTTCGTACAGGATCCATGGGAATGGTGAGGTTCGTGTCGATATCGTGGTCGCCTCAAATGGTCACGTGGCGTGTCACGTGCGGATGTGCGGCTTCCCGCTGCTTCCTGCCGCTTCTAGCAGATCGCAGTTTTGCCCCGCGAAACCATTAAAAGCTCTGGAGCTACGATCGTGAAAAAAAGATAACGACAAAAAATCAAACAGAGAACAACACCTCGACAGGACTACGGTCTTTCACGAACTATACACAACACGATACACAGTCTTGAACAAACACAGACACTATGCAGCGGGTCCCTACAAACTTTGATGCCGCCCAGGCGGACAACCTGGAAGATGTAAGCATAGAGAAAAAAGAAAGCGAAGAGGAACAGGAAAATGTGCAGGGAAAAGGAACAGAAATATAGCTGACACCGTCCAGATTGAGAAGCAGTTTGCCGTCAAGGGTAGATAGTGAACCCTCTTCCGCATCCGGACACGATTTAGGTACATCGCTAACACATCCGCAGCCGTGCAGCACATGGAGACGTACTGGAAGATTCTCGAGCGCGTGCGCGGCTCGTCGCTGCGGCTGACCAAGCTCGACGACGAGATCTACGAGCATCTGCAGAAGGATTTCCCCGAGTTTGACCCGGCCGAGACCATTGACGAAGACAAGATGAAGAGCAAGGAGGGCAAGGAGCGGTGGCGGAACTTTATGATGGCGTACGAGAAGAAGGTGGACGACTACAACTTTGGCACGATGATGCGGTCGAACCCGAAGTGGGAGTATGGCGAGAAGGAGACCATTTTCGGTGAGTTTTCCTGCTGTGCGAGGCCAACCGCCGGTTGCGTCGGTCTCCAGCCGTGTCCGATTCCCCGTACTAACAGACAAATCCAGTGCCGCGGATGCAATTCTACGCGGTCGAGATTGCAAGGAACCGCAAGGGCCTTAACGACTGGATCTACGAGCAGGCCCAGGCCGAGAAGGCGGCCAAGGCGGCCAAGAAGGCATAATGTGCTAGGCCATAAAGAAGTTGGCAGTGCAGCGACTGTGCCGCCGGGACGGGCGGCAGCCGCCACGACGATAGACGAGATACCAGTTGCGTTTTTCTTTGCGCGGGACGCATTGTGTGTATACAGAGGCCCTTCTCCTGGGCGAATCCGGTCTGCGGCAGCCAGGCCATGACAGGCTGTCTGGAGTTATATATACTGGCACTTTTTGGTTTACTTTATGGATGCCCTGTTTTATATCTTTTGGTGCTCATGGAACTTATCGAAAGTGTCCCGTTGGTGGGCGTTGGGATCCCATCGCTGGATACTAACATATTGACAGTCAACAGGACGAATCTTTTTTTCTCTTCGTGTTTTGTTAGTTTTTTTTTTTTGACTGATTTATTACAGCTTTGATTTTCTTTTCATACTCGACTCATTTATTTTGTGTTTCTGTTCTCCTCATGCATATCTGTTTCCCCTCATCCTCTCGCTCGTTTTCGTTGCTCTCCCATTACGATTGTTCTCGACCCCTTTCGGCGACAACAATACCAAGACTCCAACAAAGGCATCGCCGCCTCCACCTACACGCAATGCGAAGTTTGTCCTGTCCCCGACTTCTCACGGCCTCGGGGAGTTGTCGAGTCCGTCTCTTGTCTCTTCTATTATCTATCCTTTTTCTCATGCCGTTTTCTTTGCCTTTCCCCTTCCCTCTCCTCAGCCTCACGATCAAGGCGACTACACCCCCTGCCTCTTTGCCATGCGGATCAACACGAGCGCCCATGCCCTGGCCGGGCCAAGCATTCGAAAAGAGGACATATCCTACCCGATGCCTTCTCCCCTAACTCCGACTCCTCACACTCCTGCACCTCCCCGTCCCCGCCCACCGCCATCCTCGCTTTCTCCCTTCCCGCCCGAGCAGTCCTTTGGATCCGTCCGGTCGGTCCGCATCCATGATATTGGCGAGAAGCCTCGCATCGTTGTCATGGAGCCACGGTCACCACAGAAGACGACGGTGGATGAGACGGACAGCGCATCACCGCGGCCGCCTCCACAGGAAACGAAACCGGGCATGCGCCACCTTTTTGTCACCCGCACCCGTGAAGATCTTGTCGTTGTTCTGCTGGCCACGGCTGCCTCGGCTGTCGTTGCAGTCATCAAGACAGTCTATGCGCTGCTGCTCGGCGAGATCTTCCAGGCCATTGCCGACTTTGGCTCCGGCGTGCGGTCCGGCCACGACACCGTCCACAAGGTGTCCAAGTGGTGTCTCTACCTGACCGGACTCGGCGTTGGCAAGGCCATCTTCTCGGCGGCCCTGATGTGCATGTGGATCATCCACGGGGAGACGCGCGCTCGCACGGTGCGGTTGCGTCTCTTTCAGTCGCTGCTGGTCAAGGAGATGGCCTGGTTCGACACACGCCGCGGTGGCATCACCAGCCTGATGGCCGAGCAGTACTCCCAGATCCGCGACCTTCAGGCTGCCACATCCCAGCTCCTCGGCCTCATTGTCTGCGACGGCCTTGTCTGCGTCGCGTGCATCATTGTCGCCTTTGTCAAGTCGTGGACGCTGACTCTCGTCCTGTTGGCCACGGTGCCCGTGTCTGTCCTGGTCCTCCAGCAGCTCGGCCGCGGCCTGAAGCCCGCAGCAGAAAGCCAGCGCTTGCACCTGAACGAGGCCGCGCGCCACTCTGCCGCCGCTCTGGCTGCCATCGATCTCGTCAAGGTCTACAACGGACACGACGCCGAGCTGTGGCAGTATGTCGGCGACATACAAGGCGCCGCCCGCCACTACGCCCGGCAGGCCCTGCGTGCGTCGGCCCAGATGGGCTTTGTCAAGTTCTGGATGATCAACCTCTTTGTGGTCGGCTTCTGGTTCGGCGTTTGGCTGGTCAACCGCGGAACGACCTCGGCCGGCAATGTTCTGACGGCCTTTTACGCTGTTCTCATTGCCTTTCAGTCGGTCCTGGCCCTCGGCACGCAGTTTGTGACGGTCCTCAAAGGCACTGTGGCTGGAAAGGCCCTCGAAGACATCCTAGGGCCTGTGTCCAAGCAATCAGAGACCGCAGGTTTGGTGCCTTCCTCGCCTCCCACCAACATTGTTTTGAGCAATGTGCGTGAAACCGTCTCTTTTCTACCCCATACGTGACCAGAGAACTGATGCCGTCTTCTAGGTCAGCTTTGCCTATCCGTCGAACCCCGACAAATTGGTCCTCGACCGCTGTACCATGCTTTTCCCAGCCGGCCAAGTCTCCTTTGTCGTCGGCCGCAGCGGGTCCGGGAAGAGCACGATTGCCGACCTGCTCGTGCAGTTCTATCGTCCCACGGCCGGACGCATCCTCGTCGACGGCATTGCGGCTGACCGCCTCGACACGCGCTGGCTGCGCGAGAACATCTCCCTGATCCAGCAGGCCAGCACTGTGTTCAATGGCTCCTTCGGCTGGAATGTCTCTCTTGGCAGCGCCACGCCAGAGACCGTGGCACGCTCGGAGATCAAGGCGGCCTGCGAGACGGCCCTCTTGCAGTCGACGGTTGCCAATCTCCCGCAGGGTCTCGACACGGCTGTCGGGCCGCAGAATGGCGGCGTCGCCCTGAGCGGTGGGCAGCGGCAGCGACTGGCGCTGGCACGCGCCAAGATCCGGGACCCGGCCGTGCTCGTGCTGGACGAGACGACGAGCGGGCTGGACCCGTTGGCCGCGCAGATGGTGCTGGAGGCGGTGCGCACGTGGCGGCGCGACAAGACGACCATTGTTGTCACCCACGACATCAGCCAGATCGCGGCGAGTGACTACGTCTACGCGCTCGACCAGGGGCGTCTGGTACAGGAGGGGTTCATGGACCAGCTCGTCCACGACAGCGATGGCGGCATGATCCAGACGCTGCTTTCCGCAGCCAGCCTGGACGGCGCCGGGGCGTCCTCGTCGTGCATCAGTCCGGTTGCCAAGATCGGCTATGAGTCGGGCTTTGACTCGGACGACATCAGCGACGACGACGACGATGACACCAACAGAGGCGGGAAGAGAAATACGAATTTCGACGGCACTGCGGACCACTGGCTGTCCACAGCTTCGCCTCGGAGCAGCAGAATGTTTGGGAGGATGTCGCTCTTGGGTGCGCCGGTGGCCTACAACCAGCACAGGCTATCTTTGACAGGAGCGTCACAGACGCCGTGGACAGCGAGCCGCTACAGCAGCAACCGATCCTCCTGGGCCATTCGGCACGGGGCGCCGCAGACAGCCTCCTTGAATACACCGCCAACAGAAGACGCAGCGGTGGAGGACGCTGACGGGTGGCGCTCCAGCCTGGACCTGATGTGCGAGAGAGGCCAGCGCGCCCAGACGCTGCGGCTGGACGACCTCGAGCCGGGCCGTCCGAGGCGGGCCGCCACGGCAACGCGCAGCCGGCCGATGTCCAGCTTCAGCATCGAATCAACCGGGAAGCGAAGCCTGTTCCGCTGGCCTCGGCTTTCCCGGAAGAGAAAGGCTGTAGGGACCAACAAGGCGGCGTCGTCGTCGTCATCTGGTGCGCCCACAGCCATACCGCTGCTCACGATCCTGCGCACGGTGTGGCCGACGCTCTCGACACGGGGCCGGCTGCAGGTTCTGTTCGGCTGCGTGGCCAGTCTGCTGGTCGCGGCGCTCAACCCGACGTTTTCGTATGTCTTTGCCCACATGCTGGAGGCCTTCTGGGCGCCACCGACGGCGAGCAAGGAAGCGGTGGGCCGGCCGTGGGCGCTGGCGCTGATCGGCATCTCGATCCTGGACGGGTCGTCGGTGTTTGCGGCGTTCTACCTGTCGGAGCGCGTGGGCCTGGCATGGGTCCACGCGCTGCGGACGGCGGCCCTGACACGGCTGCTGCGGCAGCCCAAGTCGTGGTGGAGTGCGGACGCAGCATCAGCAGCAGCAGCAGCAGCAGCAGAAGCAGCGTCGGTGGCGGCGCCGCGGGGCGCGCCCTCGGCGATGGACCGCGCGGCGGCGGCGGCGCCGAACAACGCGAGCGCGATCGTGGAGTGTCTGGACCGCGGAGGCGAGGAGATGCGCAAGCTGGTGTGCGTGTTCGTGCCGATCCTGCTGATGGCGACGGGGATGGTGGCGGCGTCGATCGTGTGGGCGCTGGCGGTGAACTGGCGGCTGACGCTGGTGGTGCTGGCCAGCGGGCCGGTGGTGGTGGGTGCGGCGACGCGGGTGGCCAGCCGGGTCAGCGACACGTGGGAGGCGCGGTCGAACGCGGCGGCCGAGGCGGTCAGCGCGGTGTTCAGCGAGGTGTTCCCGCACATCCGCGTGGTGCGGGCGCTGACGCTGGAGCGGTACTTTGCGGCGCGCGTGCTGCAGCCGGCGGTGCAGGCGGCGCACGCGACGGGGCTGCAGCGGGCGTGGCGCACGGGGGCGCTGTACGGCGTCAACCAGGGGCTGTCGGACTGGCTGACGGCGCTGGTGTTCTACTACGGCACGACGCTGCTGGTGGCGGCGGCGGGGGCGACGCCGGTGGGCAGCCTGCTGCAGGTGGTCAACCTGCTGCTGTTCAGCGTCGGCACGGCGGCGGCCATCCTGGGCAACGTGCCGCAGATCGGCGCCGCCAAGGCCGTGGCCGTGCAGATGCTGGCGTACGCCCACCTGCCGCTGCACGCCAGCCACGAGCACCCGCCGCCGGACGCGCTGCGGCGCCGGGCCACGGCGCTCTTCCCGGTGCGCATGCAGCAGCTGGTGTTCCGGTACCCGTCGGGCGCGCGCGCCGACCCGACAGCCGCCGTCGGCGCCGGGGTGCCGCCACGCACGGCCGTACTGCGCAGCCTGTCGCTGGAGATCCGGGCCCACGAGTTTGTGGGCCTCGTCGGCGCGTCCGGCAGCGGCAAGAGCACGGTGCTGTCGCTGCTGCTGCGGCTGTACACGGACGAGAGCGAGGCGCGGCGCGACGGCAGCGCGAGCCGGCTGTCGTTTGCGGGGGTAGCGGCGGACCAGCTCGACGCGCAGAGCCTGCGCGCGCACATGGCGTACGTGCCGCAGCAGCCGTACCTGTTCCCGACGACGCTGCTGGAGAACATTGCGTACGGGCTGGACGCGGCGTCGCCGCTGCGGCAGCCGGGCTGCATCGAGGACGCGGCGCGCGCGGCCGGCATCGCCGCGTTTGTGGCGTCGCTGCCGCAGGGCTACCGCACGGTGGTGGGCGACACGGGGCGGTCGCCGACAACGCAGCCGACGCCGCAGCCCACGACGCAGCCGGCGGCCCCGGACGCGTCCGCACTGGCGTCGCTGTCGGGCGGCCAGGCGCAGCGCGTGTGTCTCGCGCGGGCGCTGCTGCGGCGGCCGCAGCTGCTGGTGCTGGACGAGCCGACCAGCGCGCTGGACGCGGCGTCGGCCGAGACGATCCGGCGGACGCTGCGGCGGCTGGCGGACGCGCGGCCGGGCGGCGGGCCGGGGCGGTCGATTGTGGTGGCGACACACTCGCGGGCCATGATGCAGCTGTGCGACCGGCTGGTGGTGGTGCAGGACGGCACGGCCGTCGAGACGGGGTCGTACGCGGCGCTGCTGGGCCGGCGGGACAGCGCGTTTGCGCGGCTCGTCGGCGAGGCGGACGAGTGAGTGCTGCACGCATTTCGAGTGAGTTCTGTTTCTGCACGCACTGCGTTTGTTTCGATTTTGGGTATCGTCCTCGTGCCCTCGTCAAGGACAGATTGTTCCCTTTCCATGTCCATATCTGCACATATCTGTACAGCCGTTGTTTCCTTTCCTTTTCTACCCGTGCAGTGCCCTGTGCTGCTTCCTCTTCACCCGTCCATTGTCGCTCACTCCTCACCCGTCGGCTCGTTGTCCGCCTCCGGGACCCAGCCCTTGGGCCGCTCGCTGCCGCGCACGCGCAGGTCGTAGCCCAGGCGCTCGACCTTCTGCACCGACGTGTGCAGAACCTGCATCTTCATCTTCCAGCTCTTGTCGTAGCGCTGCGGCAGCATCTGGAAAAAGCTGGCCAGCGCCTGCATGTCGCTGACGATCGTGCGGCTGCTGCGGCCGCCGGCCTCGCCGTCGTCGCTCGCCAGTTCGCCGCGGAGCGCGGCCGACGTGGTGGCAAAGCGCATCATCTCGCCCGACAGGTCAAAGACGCCCATGAGGTACTCGTTGTCGTCGGGCGTCACGACGAGGGTGGTCGTCGGTTCCGTGTCGCCGTCGTACTTTTCTGCGGCGCCGTCCGCCGGCTTTCCCCCGACCGCCGCCGCCGCCGCCCCGGCCCGGCACAGCTGGGCCACCTGCTCGGCCGCCGCCTCGGGATCCAGCAGCGCCTGGTGCCGCAGGTAGTGCCAGAACGTCAGCGCCTCCATCAGCTCCTCCAGGCCGTACAGCACGCGGCCGTAGCGGCCGCGGTGCAGGCCCTGCAGCTCGGGCGCCACGCCGGCCAGCAGGCGGCTGACGTCGGCCAGGCGCGCCTGCACGTCGCGCTCGACGTCGGCCGGCAGGGCGGGCTGGATGCGGCGCACGCGCTGCAGCGCAAAGATGATCTTCTTGCTGAGCGCCGTGATGTCGCGCGACGCCTTGACCACGCGCTCGCGGCGGTCGTGGTGCGCGTCCATGTGGTCGCGGAACGCCGCAAACATCGGCCCGTACGCGCTGCTGCTGCTGCTGCTGCTCCGCGCCGCCTTCTTGCTGGGCCCGGCCCGCCCGTCGTCGTGCCAGCGCCGCTTGCCCTCGGTGGTCGTCGTCATTCTCTCGGCTCTTCTTGCGTCGCACGTGATCGCGTGTGGGAAGAAGAAACAACGGTTCGACGTCTTCCAGAAACGGAAGGCAGTGGTGGATTTCTCGTGACGGGTTTTGCCAGCTGTGGATACGCAAAGCTGCCAGCTGCCGTGGCTGGCCCCGCTGCCGCCAAAGCTCCAAGCTCCTGTGTCGGGTTAACCCTTGACACCACGTCCAACCACACACCCAACATGGCGCCTCCGCCCTTGACCCGACGGCAGAAGCATCTGCAAGAGCAGCAGGTGCTATCAGAAAGACAGTCTGCGTCGCCCGTGGCACAAGACGCCCGCCCCGTCGCCTCCTCTTCTTCCTCCTCCTCCTCCTCATCCCCCTCGACTCTCCCATCCTGGGCGTCTTCCTTCTTTGGCAGCGCTGCTGCTGTGTACGGCGCCGCCGTCGCTCTGCGCCTCGTCCTGCTCGTGTACGGCCTCTGGCAGGACGCCCACTCGCCCGTCAAGTACACCGACATCGACTACCTGGTCTTCACCGACGCCGCCCGGTTCGTCGCGCGCGGCGACGCGCCCTACGCCCGCGAGACCTACCGCTACACGCCGCTGCTGGCCTGGCTGCTGCTGCCGGCCGGCTCCGAGGCCGCCGCCGGGACCGGGGCCGCTGCCGGGGCCGGGCCGGGCGCGTGGCTCGTCGGCCAGGCCCTCTTCGCGTCGGGCAAGGCGCTCTTCGCGGCCGCCGACATCCTGGCCGGCTGGTTCCTCGAGCAGGTCCTGCGCCGCGACACGCTGGCCGGCGGCGCCGGCGGCGGCGACGCGCACCCCGTCCGCACGCGCGCGCGCCTGTACGCCAGCGTGTGGCTGCTCAACCCCATGGTGGCCGCCATCTCGACGCGCGGCAGCGCCGAGGGCCTGCTGGGCGCGCTCGTGGCCGCGCTGCTGTGGGCCGTCCTGGTCGTGCGCAGCGCCGGCCTGGCCGGCGTGCTGCTGGGCCTGGGCGTCCACCTCAAGATCTACCCGTTCATCTACGCGCCTGCCATTGTCTGGTGGATGGACGGCACGCACGGCACGGCGCGCAAGGCCGCCGCACAGCCGAAAGGCCTCGCGGCCCGCCTCGTCGCCTTCTTCACGCCCGCGCGCTGCCTCCTGGGCGCCGTCAGCCTGGGCACCTTTCTGGCGCTGAACGGCGTCATGTATAAGCTGTACGTGGGACGGCGACCCCCAGTCCTGTCCATCCACCCATCCACTGACTTCCTAGATACGGACTCCCCTTCGTCTGGCACACCTACCTCCACCACGTCACACGCATCGACCACCGCCACAACTTCAGCCCCTACAACACCCAGCTGTACTTGTCGTCCGCCGTGTCCGCCGCCGCCGAGGGCGCCGCCGCCGCCGCCGCCTCGCCCTGGTGGGCCATTGAGCGCCTCGCCTTTGCGCCCCAGCTGCTTCTCGCCACCGTCCTGTTGCCGCTGGCCCTCGCCAAGAAGGATCTCGCCGGCACGCTGCTGGCCCAGACCTTTGCCTTTGTCACCTTCAACAAGGTCTGCACCAGCCAGTACTTTCTGTGGTACATGGTCCTGCTGCCCGTCTACCTGCCGCGCTCGTCCTTCCTGGGCCAGCGCCGCGGCCTCGTCGCGCTCGGCCTGTGGGTGGCCGGCCAGGCCGCCTGGCTGCAGCAGGCCTTTGCCCTCGAGTTCCTCGGCCAGAGCACGTTTGTGCCGGGCCTCTGGCTGGCGTCGTTGGCGTTTTTCCTGGTCAACTGCTGGATCCTCGGTGTCATTATCACCGATGTCGGCGCTGTCGGCGACGGCGAGTAGTCTCCAGAGGGGTTCAAAATAAACGAGCATAGGGTACACGGTCAATCGGCCTTGGGTTTCTTTCTGGGGAAATAAAACGATTTGCGTGGGCTTTTGCCACGGCGTTTCTGGGGCGTCTTGTAGCCTTTTTTATCTTCTGTGTGCCGCCACATCCTTCTTCACCTGGGTTCGCACAATGCCAAGTAAATTCAGAGACTTGTCAGTCATCCTTCATCCTTGATTTTCCTCGCCAGTTGCCTCTACAACCGAAAACAACGCCGCCCAGCGCCCTTGCGCTCCTCTGTCCCCTGGAGCCTTTGTCCCTCCGCTCTCTTTCCATCTTTCCCCATGTGTAAACGCCTTGCTTGCATGCTAGATTGCCAGAAAATAGCGGATATAAGTGAAAACAAAGATACCTCCCAACGAAATCAAAATCAAAACAAGGGGAAAAGTGAACAAAAGAGTCATCAGAACGTCGCCAGCGCCGCCAGGAGGGCATAGTTGCTCAGCTTGAGCGAGATCACGCGCTTCTTGGGAAACTCGGGGTTGATGATCAACCGGCCATCTTTGCCAACGGTCATCTCACCAAACTTCTCCGACAGCTCCTCCCAGCAGATCGACGGCCGCACACGGTTAAGCTCCGCCACTATGGTGTCGCTCCACACGCCTGACGCCCGCCCGTTCTGCACGCAGAAGAAGGGATTGAGAGGCGGGACAGGAAACTCTGTATCATTCGTGTCAGCAAGCAAACAGACATACACCCATCGGCACAGAATACACACGCACCTAGATCGACGTAGCGAATCCGCAAGCGCTCGAGCTCCGTAAGCTTGGACAGGGAGCGCACCGCCGAGAGAACCAGCGCCTCAAAGGCTCGGATAAAGTTGAGGTCCGTGATGCCCGACCCAGACTCGTGCCAGTGGTTGACGTGACGGCAGCAGTTCTTGACCGTCAGATCAACCGACTTGAGGCGTGTCGTGCGGGGGTCGGCCAGGCGCGCCGCAACATCGAAAAAGGTGCGACAGACCCGGCCCGTGTAGGAGAGGTGCTGCAGGGCCGGCGTCGCTTCGGCCAGACTCGAGCAGAAGTGCAGCTTGTTGGTGACCTTGAGGAAGTATGGCGGAAACGAGAGCTCTTGCCGGTAGTCGCACTCCAGCCGCAGGTCCAGCGTCGTCAGATTCGCTGGCAGGTTGGGCAGAATGGTGGCCATGCTGAGATAGCTCTTGGACTTGGGCTTGCTGTAGGACCCACGCCATTCCTGCAGGTTCGGTAACGCAGCCGCGATGGCGCGGAAGTCGTCCTCGTTGCGGATAATGTTCCATTGCCCCTTGCATAGAAGCGTGCGGACGGTCGGAATTTCGGGTATGGCGTGCGGTGTGTCGCCAGAGGCCTCACCATCCGTCCCTGGGTGCATAAAATACCGGACCTGGGGGGCCTTTTTGCGCTCGCCCCCTTCGAGCGTAAGAACACTGAGCTTGGGAAACCCATTGCGCAAGAAGAAAAATGCTTCCTCCAGCGAGCAGTTGTCCGACGGCAAAACGTAAGCCGCGCTGCTGAGGCCGTCGTGCATGACCAAGGGAAGCATGGATGTGACCGAGACATGGGCGGCCCTCGACTTGGATTCAAAGACGGGGAACCACAGCTCCACGTGCTTGACATAGAGCCGGAGGTGCGGGTGCGCATCAAAATGGGCCTGCGCGTCAAGGAGAGCGAATCCCGTCGCCTTGAGCTTGATGAAGCTATAGAGGCGCTCTTGGACAATTGCGCGCCACACCGAATTGACACAGGCCAATCGCGTGAGACGCTTGTCGGGCGAGCTCTTGGTCACCGGCGACACGTGGGAGCCAAAGACGTGGTCGAGTATCAGTTGCTGGATCTCAATGGGAAGATGATGGAGAAACAAGGTCTGGCGAGCGGCGGTTGGCGGCGAGCCAGAGAAACCGTTGAGCTGCAGATACGGGTTGGCTGATCTGTTTGCAACACGCAACGTGGGGGGTATGGGGGAGGCGGGGAGTGCCAGCGACGCCGCTGTGGCCATCATGCCATCCTCGACATCAGAGCTGTCTCTTTCGGGCATCTCGGCCAACTCATCAGCCTTACTCCAAACATCCACTTCATCTGGTATACTGGTGTCCGAGTCTTCCTCGAGAGCGATGCCGTCAACGTCCATCTGATCTACTGCCGTGGTGTACGACGAGTACGATGCACTTGTCTCGTCGTCTGTATCCATCGTACTCTCGGCCATTGCCCCGACCTCGCCGCTATTTTGTATATGCTCGTTTGCGTCCTCGTCCTCGTCACTGTCGCTATCGTCATCGCGATCGGAGAGGCAAAGGTGTCTGAGATCGTCTAAACGGGGGTCCGGCTGCGGAAAAGGCGTGCTGCTGGGTCGTGTGGGCGGGATAAAGTCCTGTGAGCGAGCTTGGTCCAAAGGCGGACTGGAGGGCCCCGGCAAAACGGGGCTGGGGGCAACCGTCCGGATTGATGCCAGCTCGGCGGCGGCATGGACGGTGGCAGAATGGTGCAGGGATGCGGCCAACCGTGGAGGGTGGGCAGCCCGGCTGTCGTGGCTATCGAACGAGAAGGAGACGGAGAGGGAAGAGGATGCGGGTGATCGATGATCGTCGTCGGCCGCGACCGGCGATGGCGGTTCTGTCCGCGCATCCATTTGAGCACAAGAGAGGAAGAGAGATGGTTGTATGAGGTCCCCGTGTGCTGGACAGGAAACCGTCTGTCGACTGGTGCTGGTGTCTTCAGCGACTGGAGGGCATGGCAAGCACAGATTGCGTTCCGGGATCGTAGAGATCGCTAGAGGAGGCTGCGGTGGAGAAGAGGAAGAAACTAGCAGTGTTCGACGCGCGTTGGTCGGAGGAAGGCGAAGGTGGAAAGACGTAGAATGGAGGGGGTGCTTGAAAGCCTGACGGGGCCCGACGGAGCCTGAAGGCTGTCCGGACTGAGCGGCCGGTATCTGTGTCCACCCAGAGGACAGGAGGTGGGCAGGGGCTGCCAAAGCGGTGTTCGCACGAGGCCGGGAGCGGCTGAGATTGGGTGCCAGTCAGCCGGAGCGGGGAACGATGGATTGCGAGCCGTGTAAATGGTCAACTGGCGAAGGTGCTCGGAAGAGTGTTGGAATGGACGGCAGAGGGAGAGACGGCAGAAGACGAAGAAAAAGAGGCAATGTCGATGTTCTGCAGCGAAATGGCAGGATAGAGGACCACGGAGGAAAAGGTACTGGCGGCTAGGAGATAACGCAAGCGAGGAAAGATTGCGAGCGCAAGGCAGAAAATGATGGTAGAGGGTGCCGGGCGGAAGAGAACACCTGGACAGCAAAGAAGCAGACGAAGGTTTCGGGCGATGCAGGACAGACAGAATAGGCGAACGTACGGCGACGGGGTGGAACCGGACGATGTCCTCTTGTTGAAGAAGGCACAGCCCCGCGAGAGATTACGGGTGGTCCTGCCGTTTCTACCTTGAGACACCATGCGGCCTAATACGGGTGCGTAGGGCACGGTCTGTGGGCTGTCTGACGCTAGCGCCAGGCAGCGCGTTAATTGAAATTAGCGCGTCACCGTTGTGGATGGACAGGGCTCTCTCATGCTTTCCTTTCGTCTTCTTTCTTCCCGCTCGCAGCTTGTCCTTTGTGTCTTTCTCTCGGGAATCGTGCATAACAAGGGCTAGTATTCCCGGGTTGCCGCTGTCATGTGATAAAAGCCGAGACAATCCTGTGACGCCGAACCACAAAAGAGCCATCTTGGCTGATATCGCGTGTTCGTCAACATGAGATGCAAGATCGCACTGCACAACAGCATGTAAGGGGTCTTGAAGGCTCTATTTTCTCGGCCTCAGACGGAACTATGTAATCTTTCTCGGGAAAAGCCAACACAGCACACGGATTCTGGACGCGAGGTAGGAGAAGAAGTAGTAAGAACGCTGCCTCGGTGGTCAAGACCTGGCTCATCTACAACAGTCGGAATCGTACGATACTCTAGGTTTGTCTGCCACTTATGTGAAATACATACAGTAAGATACGAGTATACAGCCTTCCTGCTCTTTTCGAGTTGCGAGAGAAAGACAGCATGCGAGTAAGATACGGAGTACACATGTGATCCACTTTTCCACAGGTAGAAGTGTAGACTATATAAGGATTAATTGGACGCTAATTTTCAACGTACCAAAAGGCAAGGTGCCAGAGTGGTTAATGGGTATGACTCGAATCCGCTTCGTTGCAATCATATGGCTTCGGCCGCACAGGTTCGAATCCTGTTCTTGTCGGTAAATACTTTCTTTTTTTACTCTTTTTTTTCCTGCTGGTCGTGCGTCCAATTCCATCCTTGGTGAATATGCCCAGCCCCAGGGATCGTTATAGGTTTGTTTCTCTCTCCCCTTGGCGCTCTAATCTCCCGATTCCAACATCCGTCCTTTTCTTTCGTCTTTGCGTGGATCTTCGTGATCCGGTTTTTTTTTTTTTTTTTACTTCCCTTCCTACATGTTGTAGGACTGGCTTTTTTTTTTTTGCTTACGGAGTGAGCTTACTTTTCACTCCAAGTACTATCGACATACTCGTAAATACCTGTGGTATTGTTATGTTCTCTTTGTGCTGTCCCTCTTGTAAGAAAGGCAATGGAGAGAGAATAGGCTTGTGTGTGCTAACGGGACCGTGCTTACGGGTGGGTCGTCCTCCAGAAATTCAGGGGGTTTGTCTATTGGCCAATGAGCACCGTTCTCCTGGATAATTTACCACCATGCAAGGAAGGACGCAGCACTGCACAAGAATCTTCAACCACACAATATTCAATCAGCTTATTGTTCTTCACGGAAAACACCCACGCCCACGCTGATGACGAGAAAAGGACTTGCTTACGATCATTGACGCTGATATATCGACTTCTGTCTGTCGGACAGAAAGAAGACGCGAGCCAAAGGCCAAAACAAACGAGAACTCGAAAAAGCAAAAGCAAAAAGGCAACGAACAGGAAAAAAAGAGAGACCAGGAACAGAGGACGCTGTCTCAGACACAGCCTCGCTATTGATTGAGGGACGTTCAGACGTCGCCTTGCGTTTTTCCCCCTCTGGCCATACCCTTTTGCCTCCTCCCTACCTGCCCATCATGCCTTCAATCGGCACCATGGCTTATTTGCTGGTGCACCCGACCGAGCTGCGGTCCATCATCCAATGGTAAGCTGTTGCACTGTCCAGCATGTATAACCCTCTCCGTTACATGTTCTAACTCGCATCTGGCTCTCTCTAGGAAGATGTGGCACGAGCCGCCTCACAAACGAGACCTCGAGAAGGAGACACCAGCCGAGAAGCAGTGCTTTGAGCTCTTGACATTGACCTCCCGCAGCTTTGTCGCCGTCATCCAGGAGCTGGGGCCTGATCTTCTCATGCCCATCTGCCTCTTCTACCTCGTTCTTCGTGGCCTTGACACCATTGAGGATGATATGACTCTGTCTCTTGAGAAAAAAGAGCCTCTGCTTCGCACGTTCGACTCACTGATGGAGCAAGACGGCTGGACCTTCACTGAAAGCGGGCCCAACGAGAAGGACCGGGAACTGCTTGTGAAGTTCGACGTGGTCGTCTCCGAGCTCAAGCGCATGAAGCCGGCCTACTACGAGATCGTGCGCGACATCACCACCAAGATGGGGAATGGCATGGCTGACTACGCGGTCAACGCCGAGCACAACATCAACGGCGTCAACACCATTGCTGAATACGAGCTGTACTGCCACTACGTGGCGGGGCTGGTGGGCGAGGGCCTGACGCGCCTTTTTGTCGTGTCCGGCACCGCCAATCCAGCGCTGCTCCAGCGCATGGATCTGACCGAGTCCATGGGCCAGTTCCTGCAGAAGACAAACATCATCCGCGACGTGCACGAGGACTGGGAAGACAAGCGCCGGTTTTGGCCGCGCGAGATCTGGTCCAAGTATGTCGACAACTTCGACGACCTCTTCAACCCGGCCTACCTCGATCTGGCGCTCGAGTGCCAGTCCGAAATGGTACTCAATGCGCTCAAGCATGCTGAGGACTGCTTGTTGTACATGTCCGCGATAAGGGAGCAGGGCGCGTTCAACTTTGTGGCGATTCCCCAGACCATGGCGATTGCCACCCTGGAACTCGTCTTCCGCAACCCGGCCGTCTTCAAGCGCAACGTCAAGATCACCAAGGGTGCCGCGTGCCAGATCATGCTCGAGTCTACGCAGAACCTACGGATGGTGTGCGAAGTGTTCCGCCGCTACGTGCGGAACATTCAAAAAAGGAACGATCCGCGGGATCGTCACTTCACCGCCGTCAGCATCCAGTGCGGAAAGGTGCGCATCTCTCTTTCCAAAACACAAAACGAAGACACCTATCCTAGAGCTTTGGTCTGTTGCTAACAACCCCGTCCCCGTCTTTAGGTCGAACAGTTCATCGAGTCCATCTTCCCGACGCAGGATGTCAAGCAACTGCTCAAGCCGAAGGGGACAGAAGCCGATGCTGTGCCTATCTCGGACAGCCTCATGATGACAGCATGCGTTGTTGCCGTGCTTGTGGTAGTTGGTGGGATTATGGTATGTACCAGGCCTCCTTCTTTGCCAACTTACACACTCGACCTAACTGTTTCAGGTCGGGGGCGCTTGGTTGATCAGTGCAAACTTGGACAAGATCCTGGACTTCTTTGGTGCTGCGCAACCACCAGGCTCAGGAAGACCCATTATTCACCAGGAGCTGTGAGCGAGCACGGATGTGTTCGCGTTCTCCTGCTCTGTTTATGTTTATTTCCCTATTTGTGCAGCATCGAGCTTCTCGACTGTCCTTTCGATCCATTCTGTCTGCCTTGTTCCTTGTCACTTGCATGCCCACCCTCTGGTACGTTCTTCCGATCTTGATCGTCTCTCGGTTTTAATATCCCTATATTATATGATTCTTCTCTTGCCGGCCGTGTGGCCAAATCGTTGAAACAAAATCAAAGAAAACACGACTAGGACCTTGCTGGGACAGGCTCTCTGCCAGCTTGCGATTCACGGACCTTTCTGAGGGCTCTAGCACGGATGTCAAATTGCAATTCAGTCTTCATTCTCAATGACTGCAGTTGTGCCGAAGATGTGCTGATATTAAAGGAAGAGACGCGAAAGAGGGCGTAACACCCCTTTCTCCGTCTCGGAAAGCAGCAAGCAACCTGGAATCCGGGTGCGTCTTGACCGGGGAGCTTTTGTGCTCCCATGGTTCTCCGGGCGAGACGAATTGCGCACAAATATAATTACTCGTCTTTGTATCCTGAAAGAAGGGAAGGTATCGGTGCTGTGGACATGTGAATGTCTTTTCTTTTAATGCCTCAGGTTTCCAGGCTTATATAAAAAGTGGATACCACAAGGCGGGCGCGCGTCGTTTGCCCCGCTACGGTACTGTCGGTGCCCGCGACGGCAGCCGTTCGTCCTGCAACCGACTTGTCCGACCTCGCCAGATCGCGACGTATTCATGCGCATTGTGGCCCTATTCATTCTTGACGAGTTCTCCGTCCTTCAGCTGCGTTATTTTCTATATTTTAGCTCGCCACAGGGTGTTTAATAGCCAGAAAGAAGGGGAGGTGTTCAAAAAAACAGAAGAAAAACTTTGATTTTGCCCTCTGCCAACTTTCTTCTGCCTACATTCTCAGCCAGCCTTGCGTCCCGACGCTTGCCTCCTGCACCTATCTTCTCGAACCGACCTCTCTCCGTACATCGCGCGAAGAGACTGCCACCTGTCACCATGGCTGTCGACACTACCTATTACGACCTCCTGGGCGTCAAGCCCACGGCGACGGAGCTCGAGATCAAGAAAGCCTATCGCAAGATGGCCATCGTGCACCACCCTGGTGGGTGACCGCTCCTTTTCTCACTTTCTCTTCCCGCGCGCTTCCTGTCCTGTCTTGCTAACGAATGAATGTCCCCGTCCCTAGACAAGAACCCCAACGATCCGACCGCCCACGAGAAGTTCCAGGAGATCGGCGAGGCGTACCAGGTGCTCTCGGACGCCGACCTGCGCAAGGCCTACGACAAATACGGCAAGGATGCCTCCAGGCCCAGCGAGGGCTTTGTCGACCCGGCCGAGTTCTTCTCCAACATCTTTGGCGGCGAGGCGTTTGTTGACTGGATTGGTGAGATCTCGCTTATGAAGGATCTGACCGCCACGATGGACATCACGATGGAGGAGGAGGCTGCTGCCGCTGCGGCGGCCGCCGAGGCCGACGGCGAGTTCCCGGGCACGGACGAGGCTCTCAAGGCGAGTATGCAGGAAGGCACGGCTACTGGGGCGGATGCTGCGCCGGCAGGAACCGCGGCCGCCCCGGCAGCCGTGGTCGACGAAGCTACGGAGCATCACAACCAAGGCCACCAGCCAGCAGCAGCAGCAGCAGCAGCAACAGAATCAGCAGCAACGCCGTCGGGCGCGTCCACACCCACCCCCTCCGCACACGAGCCGGCTGCGTCGGGCCAGAGCGCGCCGAGTCGACACGCCATCCCGCTGCGCCCGGCGCTGATGGATCACGCCGCGTCGGACGACGCCGACCTGGCAGCAGGCGAGACGGAGGACGGCCTCCGGAAGAAGGACAAGAAGGGCAAGGGGGCCTTTAGCAAGGAGCAGCGGGAGCAGCTGCTGGCGCTGGAGCGCGAGCGGGCGCGGGTGAGGCAGGAGCGCGTGGACGCGCTGGTGCGCAAGCTGCTGGACCGGGTGTCGCTGTGGACGGAGACGGACCACAAGGCGGACGTGACGCGGGCCTTCCAGGAGAAGATCCGGCTGGAGGTGGAGAACCTCAAGATGGAGTCGTTTGGGCTGGACATTCTGCACGCGATCGGGCAGACGTACGTGTCCAAGGGGACGGCGCTGCTGCGCAGCCAGAAGCTGTTCGGCATGGGCGGCTTCTTCAGCCGGATCCGCGACAAGGGCACGCTGGTCAAGGAGACGTGGAACACGATCAGCTCGGCTATCGAGGCGCAGCAGACCATGGAGGAGATGGCGCGCCTCGAGGAGCGCGGCGGCGACGAGTGGACCGACGAGAAGAAGACCGAGTACGAGCGCCGCGTCACCGGCAAGATCCTGACCGCCGCCTGGCGCGGCAGCAAGTTTGAGATCCAGAGCGTGCTGCGCGACGTGTGCGACGCCGTCCTGCACGATAAGAAGGTGCCGCTGGCCAAGCGGCTGGAGCGCGCCCAGGCGCTGATCCTGATTGGCGACGTGTGCAACCGGGTATGTTTCTTGTTGGGAAAAGGGGGGGTTTTTGTTGCGTACTGGCCTCTGCTAACAAAAAAAAAAACAGGCTCAGAGATCGGCCGAGGAGGAGGGCGACTACATGGCGTTTGAGCAGCTGGTGGCCGAGGCCGCCATGAAGAAGGACAAGGAGTCCAAGGAGTCCAAGAAGAAGGCCGGCAGCGGCGGCCGCTTCAAGGGCGCACGGACGTCGGTCTTTGGCGGCCGGGCCGGTAGCGACAACGGCGACGCCAGCGGCACCAGCACGCCGGGCGCGGCCACCGACAACTACGCGGCTGCCGAGGCGGCGGCGGCCAAGGCTGCGCGGGATGCCGGGGCGGCGGAGGCGCCGGACGTGCACAGGAAACTGTAAGGCGTCAGACGAGGAGTAGAGAAGGATGGATAAAGCGGTTGGCGGTGGCGGGTGTTCCTGGGAGCGAAGGTGACAGCCTGCTCTCCAGTCGTTGGTTTTCTTTCTCGTTCCGCATGCTCGTTATTACTTAGATATGGTGTTTATATGCCGTTGCTTTCGTCCTTGTCTCCAATCTGCATCTTTTTGTTTACATGATCGTTTGCAGTCCCTTATGGCTCTGTATCTTTTATATCATTGTGTTTGCAGACGGTCGATACGATAAATTCAGTCTCGATTCGGGAACCATTATCAAGCTCTATTAGAACACAGGATATAAACAGGCAAGGAAATAGTGCTGGGGTATGTTTCGTGAGTGCAGGTGCTATAACAAGAAAGAATATAAAAAAACAAGGCCGTTAGACAAAGAAAAAAAAAACAAAAAGCAAACTCGGTATCAGACGGTCCAGTCCCAAACGCCGTTCCCTGTGTGGGAGCTTCCTTTTTTTCCTGCTGATATTCAAACATAGTTGGAGTGGTGATGGTGTGGTGGCATATTGGTGGTTTAGGCTGCCACTGCCTCAACGGACATGGGCCCGGGTTGCGTCTGTATTCCAGTCCCGGGGTCCTCCTCTCGCGCAAGACCGTTCTGCAACCCTTCTGCTGCCTGAAGCTGAACCGGACTCTGCTGTGACTTGGGTGTATCGTCCTCCGTTTCAGGGGAAAGGGTCTGCACGCTGTCTGCCGCCGGGCCCGGTGCAGGAGCGGACGACTCGTCCAGCGAGGTGTTTGATTCTGGAACAGGGCCGGTCGCGGCGTTGGGCAGTGTGCCTGGTGGCGCTGTTTCCGGAGCAGGCTCAATGATTACAGATGCCTCTGCTGCCCGTGCTGTATCCGTGTCTGTCTCGCTCGCCTTGCTCGTCTCGCTCGTCTTGCTCGTCTCGTGGATTGCGTCGCTCAGGACATCCATGTCGAAATGGACGTTTCGCGACTTCTGGCTGATCGGACTGAACGCCTCGTCACGGCTGTCCTGGCCGCTGTCGTCATCGCGGCCCTCGCTGTGGTGGACGCCATTTGTGTTCGGTACGAAAGGAGCGCCCAGCGTGAGGGGCTTCCGCTCGCTCTCCTCGTTCTCAACATCCCCCGCGGCTTCTCCCACCACAGTGGAGGCAACCACCGAGTCGGCCACCACCGAGTGTGCGTCCCCGTCACCCTCTAGCTCGTCGGCGACCAGAACTCGGCCGCCCAGCTGCACTTCACTCACGCGCACCTGGAACGCCAGCGCTTTCTGTCCTTCCTGGATCAGCGCCTCTGTCCACCCCAAACAACGCTTGATGCTCTGGTTGATCTTCTGGCTATCGACCAGCAGTTGGCGGTGCTTGGAGAGATCGAGCTGCAGGCGGCGCTCGTCGCGCTTGCGTCGTTGCTTCTGTCGACTGGTGTCGCTCGACGAGTCGTCGTTGTCCTCATCATTCTCCGCTGTCTCTTCGTTGAACGACACCTCCATATCAGAGGCATAGTCATCGGCGTCATCATAGCCACCATCTTCTGCACCGTCGCTGTCGTCTTCGCTCAGAATAGAGAACAAGCGGTCCGGGTCCTGTAGCGGCCCTTCATACACGGAGGACGAGCTGGACGTGACACGGCTGGCCGCTGCCGAAGCCGACGACGGCGCCAGCGACAAGCGGCCCGAGCGTGACAGCCGCCGGAACTGCCGCAGCTCGGACTTCTGCTTCCGCATCTGCCGCTCCAAGGATCGGTTGATGGCCTCCAGCGATGCATTTCTAATTTCAAGGTCTTGCACTTTGCGCTCGCGGCGGGCATTGGCGACGAGCTCGTCCACATGAGATGTCGTCGATGGCGACCCCGGACTCGGGGCAGACGCCTCCTGCTGCGTCGAGACGTCCGTTTCACCTTGCTCGTTGCTGTCTGCGTGGCTTGCGGAGCCGTCTTCGTCAGCGCCATGGTCGCCGAAGTCTTCCGAAGCCTGAAGGATGGCAGCAAGACCAGTGGCCGCCGTGGTCGTCGTGCCGCCGCTCGTATTCGGAAACGGAAACGACGGCGAGGCAAAGTGCGCCGACGCGGCCGGCGAAGACGTCTCAGAGCTGGGCTGGGACGACTGCAAGAGGCGGGCCACCGTGGGCGGGTCGGCAATCGTCAGGCTTCCTTTGCGCGAGTGGCCACCGGCACTACTGCTGGTTCTCTGCCGTGTCAAGAGGTCAAAACGGCCACTTCCGTTTCCAGGAGACACAGCACTTGGGGACGGCAGCGGCAGAACGGTGGGGGTCGAGCTAGAAGGCTGAGAGGTCGGGGCCTCTGCGGCTCTGGTTGTCGCATTGTTATTGGACAAGGGGAAAGAGCCTCTTTTCTGCAAAGAAAAGGGGGAGACCGGCGCCCTCTTGACAGGCGAGAGTGGCCGTTGCTGCGACGAGCCGTATGGGGTAGTAGCCACAGCCGCGGGCGGTGCACGAGAAGACATGGCCGCCCGCTTCGACGGCAGGGCACCATGAGCCGTTGCCGGCACCGATATAACCGTGCTGTTGCCCTTCGGAGTGATTGTGTGGGGTCTGTCTAGAGCGGCACCGTTGGCGTGCACAAACTTTGCGGAAAGGTCGGGGGGCGAAGAGCCGGAAGAGCCGGCGATGGCGGAGAGTGGTGGCGGCACCGCATTTTGGGCCTGCTGTTGCAGCTGCAGCTGCGGTGACGGCAGAGACTGGCCGCTGGCGTAGAAGAATGTAGAGGCGCGCGAGGGCGGGCCAAGGGAGGATGGCGGCGGCGGTGCAGCAGCACTGCTGGCCGCTGGCTTCGCGTCGCTCGCATAGAAAAACTTGGAGTCTGCGCTGTTCGCGGCAGAGCCGCCCTGAGCAGCCACGCTGTGCAGACGCTCGTCGAGGGTCGATGCCGCAGGCGAAAGGCCTGAGCCGCCGAGGCCACCGGGCCGCACGTCCCAGTGGTTCTGGGGCGTAGGCGTGGCGTAGTTGGGCGTGGTGCTGCCGCTGTCGACGCGGCTCTGCCGCGTGCCAGAGCGCGGTGTCACGTTGCTGGTGATGAACGGGCCTGCGGACACGCCGCCATCCCGGGCCTGGCCAGGCGTGGAATATGGCGTCCTCGGTGCCGCGGCCGAGGCGATTTTGGGGGTGAGGGGGGCGCGGGAGATGGGACGCGAGGCCAAGGTCGGCTTGCGGGGGGTGTCCTTGTCATAGCCCGCGGCGGGCGAGGACGCGGTCTTGAGACTGCGCATCGTGTTCGGGGGCTTTCGTGGTCTCTGGGAGCTGGGTTGTGTACCCGGTGCTGCCGAGGGTAGACTGCCTAGGAGAGAGGTTCTGGGTGGCGGGAGGCGGGGAGTGCTGGCCGGACGGACCGCCCATGCGGCATTGCGGTCGCGGGTTCGGAGTGGCGTGCGTGCGGCTGATGGTGTCGCTGCCGCCGATGCTGTCCGTGTTGTTCTGCTTGTCGTGGCCGAAACCGAGACTGCCGTTGTCGTTGGGCCGAGAATGGGCGGTGAGCGCGTCACGACCACGGCGGTGAGCGGACGGCTGGTCGGATTCCGCGCGGTTTGTCCGTTGGGAGCGTCCGGTCGGTCCGCGGGTGGAAAGAGGGAGCGATAAAGGGTGTGTTTGGGTGGCCGCGCGGGTGGTGGTCGTCGTAGCGGCGGCTGTGACGGTCTGTTGTTGTTCGTCGTCTCGCGCATGTCAGGCCGTTTTTGCTGGTATTTGTTTTTGTGGGTTCCCGTCGAAAAAAAACGAGAAACGAGAATCAAGAACAAAAGAAAGTGTGGGGATGCAGCCGACCATTCCTTCTTATTTCGGCCCCTCTACCCACCTGCCAGAGGGCAATTTCGACAGCCTCGGAACCCCCTGAATTGCACGTCGCTCTTGCCTTCTTTCAACAGCTTTTGCGACCTTTTTGTCTGTGACCGCCCGTTCCTGCCTCTTGTCGTTGCCCAAGCGACCCACTTCGCCAGGCACCTGCCGAGTCCGCCGTCCTTTAGGCGAGTCCTGACGGCTGGAATGGCGCTTATGGTGCCCGACGGACAGTACCAGCGCCAGCGCCAGCGCCAGCGCCAGCGCCAACAGCGCCAACAGCGCCAATAACGTCACTGCGCAAAAATCAGAACAGGGCTGACGTTCTGCCGTTCTTCTGCAACTCCGTCCGCCATCAATCACCGCGTCGTCCCGCCTCCATGGGGCTCATCGGCATCTCTCTGATCGTGGCCTCATTCGTCTGCTTTTGCATGTATCCTAGTGCATGGCTTGGCTTTGCCCGGCCGCTGCTGCCTTGGCTGCAGCAGCCGCCGCAGGGGACCGAGACGGACGCCTCCGCGAAAGAAGAGACGCGCGACACAAGTGCCGATGACGACAAAGAGCCCGCGGCCGTTGTGCTGCCGGACAGGGCCGGCCAAGTGCCGAAGCCAGCTCCCGCGCCCGTGCCGGCGCTGATACCGGCGCCGGTGGGGGACCGACCGGCGCCGCCCCCGCATCCGGACGAGCCCGAAGACGACGACGACGACGAGGCCACGACCCCCAAGGCCACGCCCACGCCTGGGAATGGCGCAGATGTCCCGGTCTTCTCGCTGTCCGTGCCTGGCGAGGATGGCGGTGGCGACAGCGACTCAGACAGCGACGACCACCTCCCCCCACCGATGTTCCCGTCGCCCTTTTCAGCACAGCGCGCGTCCGGCCCTGCTGTTCCGTCGGCAGCGCCAGCCTCTTCGGCAGCGCCACCTTCGTTCTCCAGATCGATGCCTCCTCCACCGCCGCCCTCCTCTTCTTCCCCCTCCTCGGCGTCGCTGTCTCCGGCACCTCGCACATTGGCCATGGCCCCTCCCCCTCAGCCCGGTCCGCGACGGCCCCCGACCCTGAACCCCGTGCGCGGCGCCTCCGCCACCTCCGGCAGCAGCCTCCGCCCGGCCGGTCTCACGCCTGTGCCGAACCGCGGTGGCCCTGCACCTTCACGCCTGGCTCCATCGTCCGGGTCGGCAGGGCTGGCACCACGCCTGTCTTCCTCTCCCTCCGCCTTGCCCGCCCGCGGCCGCAACAAGATCTCGCTGGCCCCGGGCCACAGTCCCCTCGACTGGGCCCACCTCTGCGCCGATCCCACCGCCAACCTGCGCAACCTGCCGCCTGACGCGCCGCAGCTCCTGCGCGTCAAGCCGTCGCTGCTCAAGACCATGAACGGCCGCCGCGGGCGCGACGCGTGGACCGCACTCGGCGGCATGGTGTACAACATCACGCCTTACGTGCCGTTCCACCCGGGCGGCGCGGGCGAGCTGCTGCGGTGTGCCGGCAAGGACGGCACGCGGCTGTTCCAAGACGTGCACGCCTGGGTCAACTACGACAACATGCTGGCGGCGTGTCGCATCGGCATCCTCGTGGACGAGAGCCACGCGTCGTCCGTGGCCGGGCCCATGGAGGAGATGGACTAGAGAGGGCGGGAGAGAGTACCGTCCTCGAACGGAACCATATAGACACGATACCCCGATATAAACACAGGTTTTTGGTATTCTAGTTTTCTCCACCATTGTAGATCCTTTGAGATTCGATATTCCCCGTTCTACCGCCGGCTGCGGAACTTGAACTTGAGTCCGTCGTCGTCGTCATCGTCGTCGTCGGAGCTGTTGCGGAGCGTGATGGTGCCGGGCGTGCTGCCCATGCTGCTGCCGCCGAGGCCGCCTACTCGCCGTGGCCGTTTGGGCGGCGGCGCCCGGCTCGCCACCGCGGCTGGCGCTGCTCTTTTTCCTGCTGCCGTTGATGCGGTCGCCGGCGCCACCGTTGCCGAGGACAGCGGTGTCTGGAAGACGGCATCCGACGAGGCCTGCGTGTCTGCCTCCTGCGTGTCCTTTTGTCCACGTGTCGCTGGCGCACCGCCTCTCGTCCTCTGTGCCCGTGCCTGCGATGCTTGCGACGCCTGGCTCTGCCGTGCGACCGCCGCTCTGGTTGCCGCCTTCCCTGCCCGTGTCCTCGGCAGGTCTGGTTCTGGCTCGGGCTGCGGTCCCGTTTCTGGGATGCGCCCTGATACTGCTTCCGGCGAAGGCGAGTCTGCGTGCGGCGCGCTGATACCGCCGCCACCGCCACTGTTGTCCTCTGGCTCCGTGTCAGGGACGACCTCTGCATCCGACAGGTTGGCATCCTCGCCAGCCCGCTCACCGGGAGCTGCGGGTGCACTCGACACAGCGTATCCACGACGCACCCCCGAAAAGCGTCCTACAGTAGACGCCGAGGGCGTTGGATCGACGGTCGACGGAACCCGGATGGACGAGGATGCGGCAGAGTTGTTCAGAGTGTTCGGTCCGTCCCGCTGCTGCGGCCGCGGCGCGTCCTCGCCTCCTTCCAGCCAGTAGTCGTCACCGAGACCGTACTCCTTCGTCTTGGCCGGCTCTAGGCGCACAATCACGCGCGGCGCTGGCCTGCCCACGGGGTCGCCCTGCTTGCGGAACCGCTTATAGTTGCGTCGCCCGTTCCATTTCGGATCCCACCGCCCCTCCGCCCGGTCGAGTTCCCGCCGCGTGCCCGCTGCCGCTGCGGCCGCTTCCGAGCCGCGCGGCCGCCGCACAACCGCAATCTCCTCAACGAGCGTCAGTTTCCGGATCGCGTCCGCATCGACGCCGTCATCAGGAATTTGCTCGAGCTCTGCACGCTCTTCCGCCGCCCGCTTCTCGGCAGCCTCGCGGTTCTTGCGGGCTTGCTCCAGAATGGTGTCGCTGGCGTCTTTTCCTTTGCAACGCTTCAACCCCGAGGCCCGCCCGTTGGTCTTGCTGCCACGCACGTTCTCCTTGCTGTCATCGCTGTCCTCGTTCTCCTCGTCCGATTCCGGCAGTGTGGCTCTCGGTGGCACCGGGTCCACGCCAGCTTCGATACGTTGCCGCTTTACAGCCGCTGCAGTCGGCGCAATGTCATCCATGATATTGCCATTTCGGTCCTCCGCAGGCGCAGGCGTCCCTCGTTTCCTGGGATTTTTCTCGTGCTGTTCCGGCCCTTCATCGCCCCGGGTCTGCGAAACAAACATCTTGTCGTCTTCGTCATCGTAAGTAGGCACGGCAGACGCTGGGACTGCAGCTGCAAAATCAATAGCCGTGGTCGAGAATAAACCAGAATCCTCTCCCACGTCCAGGTCCTCATCAAAACCCTTGAACCGGCTGGTTAACCCTCGCCGTACTCGTGCTCTCCGCGTGGATGATGCCTGGGACAGGGACGACGGAGCTGCAACTGGTTGACTGGCGGCCGTTTCGACGGGAGGGTTGGTTGCGGTTGGTTCGTCCACGGCCATCGCATCCACAGGCGGCGGCTGATCCTGCTCCACCTCTAGGGGCCGTCGCAACATGCTTGGGTCGACGGCCAGGATGGCATCGAGAAATTCGCGCTGGTCAATCAAGCGGTGATCGAGTCGCAATGCCACCGCCGTCGTAAAGCGTGCGAACCAGTCGACGTGATCGCCCTTCGCGGGCAGGTAGCGAACAACCACAACGCCTTTCCCCACGCTGCCATCCTCGAACTCGCCGAGGCCTGTCTCACCGGCCACACCCTTGATATACCGCACAAAGTCGTCCACCTCCGTGACGCTGGGGACAACCTTGCCCAAGAGCGCTTTGCCTCGAGCATTGGAAATCGGTCCCAGCAGATTCTCATACTGCTTCTCGTCGTAGAACACAAACGTGTAGCCGTCGAAAATGTCGCGTCGGCGCGCATCCGGGGCATATGTGTTCACAGGGCGGTCACTTGGCTCATCGCCCCGCGGCGGCAGATGACTTAGAGCATCGGGCCAGCTGGCGTCAAAATTTTCCTCGAGAGGAGCTGCCGTTTCCGCTGTTGCGCCGCTGGCCACTTGCACAAGGGCGGTGATGAAGGATTCGGCCACGATGTGCTTGCCGTTGATCAGTGCCTGCAGCCCCTTGGATGTGTTGCGTTTTTTCGCAACGACATGCGTCGTGCGCGCGAGGTCGTAGTCGGCCAGGTATTTGACGTCGAGCTGCTCGAGATCGTCCCGCAGCCTCGCCCAGGGGTCCGCACGAAGCTCCTTGCTTGTGAAAGAAAAGCTGAAGACAATCGGAAACCAAGTGATCCTGGAGAGGAGGTGCATGCGTTAGCGGAAGAGGCCGATTATGGACAGGGAAGTATGAACACCCACCTGAACAGATCGGCCATGTGTCCCATCTTGACCTCGTTGCGGTCCTGGATCAGCACAAACTTCTGCCCCCGGATCTGCGTGCCGTTGACGACCGTTCCAATCTTTGTGTTGAGATCCTCGATCGTCACAACCGAGCGAGCGCTGCAGTCTCTCTGGGACGAGTCAGCCGAGGGGAACGTTGTATATTGTCGCAGTGAGGGAGCGCTACACTCTCCGACGTACCCCGCCACCTTCGCGCACGCGGTCAACACTGATGGTCAGGTGCTTCCGCGATATGGTCTTGTCGGAAACAACGAGCTGGCCGGCTGAGAAGGAAAAAGACAGGTAAGTTAGCGGTGGCCCGGCGACAGTGGCTGCGCCAGGAGCTCCTCGTACGTACGTTCAGCCCGGGTCCGGCCAAAGAGATAGCGCTTCCCGGGGCGCAGCCATAGCCGACGGCCTAGAGGTAGTTAGCACACGCTTCTTCTTCCACAGCCCTATCCGCCGACCGACGCCTACCCTGGAAAGCACCCCCGCTGTTCTCCAGCAGCCACATGGGAACACGGGCGCAGAAGGCGGCCAACAGGCCCGTGTCCGTATAAGTCCCGGTCGTTGCACGGCGTCCTGCGTCCCGTGACACCGTATCGTGCGGGTGGCGCTCGTCGGCTGGTCGGTCGTCGCGCGGTCGGTCGACGCGTCTTTGGTAGGCGAGGCTGAAAAGAAGGAGTTAGCTGTCTCGATGTGCGGGTCTGGACGGTGCCTAACGATCGGGGCCCCGCATTAGCCAACGCGCTAACACGTGACCGTAAAGCCGTGTAGATGCCGTGTAATTTTGCCGCTGTGGTGCTCTTTCCCAGAGCCCAATACGCGCCCATTCGGGAAATTGGATGCGAGTCGTTCCTTCTGCAGCACATGGCTTCCGTCTTACAGTGTTGACAACGAAAAAAACGGAGAACGGAGCAACGTGGCTTCCTGGCTTGCTCGGGGAACATCTGATTTGTCCTCACGATTTCACTTGGCTTCTTTCTTCACCGACGGCGCATCGTCGACTCCTCTATCGGCACCCCGCAAGATACCTACGAGTACTCCGTACGGCTAATGCACGGCGCAGACTCCGCAGATCCCCGTCCCCGGAAATAACACGATGACGGCAAAAGAACGCTCCCCCCGCCCCACCGCTACTCCGAGTTTCCTGGAGACCGATGCCGTTCCCGCGGACGTTTATTACGGCCACACAGCGGCAGCCGCACAGTTGCAGAATGACTCTCCATTCTCTTGTCAGATGCCAGGGGGTCTCCTCTCCTCTAGCTTTAGCCTGGCTCCTTGTGTCCGCTATCGCTCTGGCCGTGTCGTCGGGACCCCCCAACCGGTCATCGGCTTCCCCTCCCGGGCGGACCCAACCTGTGTCGGAATCGTTTTGTTTCGTTTCTTTTTTTTCTCTCCTTTCATGATCTATCGCTACGGCATTGGTCTTTCGTTGCCACCAATTTGACGGCCCTGGCGTTTTTTCCCCTGCCACGCCCTTCGGATGACCACCGCAGCTTTAGCGGATGCGACTGGGACTCGGTCTTTGAGTCATAGTCGCGACTCTGGGCACGATAAAAAGGACGAAGGGCTGCAACAAGCCTCAGAGTCAGACAGGGCCAGCACCATGAGAATTGAGGAACAGAGAGAAGTCTCTGGCCGGTTCGCGGCACAGGGCACAACGGCGGATGCGGCCTCGCTGGAGATCGAATACCGCTACTTCACCTTTGAGACGCCATTGCCAACACCAAATACGATCCCGTCCCCGTCCCTGTCCACTGCTCCGCCGCCGCCGCCGCCGCAGCCAGACCTGTCGGCCTATGAGGACCCGCACCGCTGGCCGGCCTGGCGGAAGAATGTCATGCTGGCGCTGTCGTGCATCGCCACAGCCCTGACGGCGTACTCGTCCGGCTCGTTCTCTCCACCAGAAGAGCGCATGGCCCTGGTGTTTGGGGCCAGCCAAACCGTGATTATCTTCAGCGGCTTGACGGTCTTCTGCATCGGGTTCGCCCTGACGCCGATGGTGCTCGCTCCCTTTTCCGAGTACAACGGCCGCTACCCGGTTTTTGTCATCAGCGGCATCATTTTTGTGGCCTTTATGGCCGTCAGCGGCGCGTCGCCCAACCTGGCGGCCATGCTTATTTCGCGTCTGATGGTCGGCAGCGGCGGCTCGGTGTTCAGCACCATGGTGGGCGGCGTCATCGCCGACATGTGGCACGCCGAAGAGCGGAACACGCCAATGGCGCTCTTCAGCGGCTTTGTCTTGTTGGGGACGGGGCTCGGCCCCCTGGTATCGTCGGTCATTGTGCACCGCACCACGTTCCCGATCAACCCCAACGACCTGGATCCGACCGATCCCAGCCTGCGTGCGCCGTGGCGGTGGGTGTTCTGGCACCAAGTCATCTCCGGCACGGTGCTCATGATTTTTCTGATCGTGCTGTTCAAGGAGAGCCGCGGGTCGGTGCTTCTGTCGCGCCGGGCGCATGCGCTGAACAAGTGGTACGAGGACCTCGAGACGGCGGGCTACTACGGTGTCTGGCTCGGCGAGGAGGACGGCGTCCGGCCGCAGCAGCCAGACAACAGCGACGAAAAGAAGGCGGGCGGTACGGACGGGCTCGCCGCGCGCTGTCGGCCGCTGCGCCGCATCCGGTGGAAGGTGAAGGACGACGAAGACCGGACGTCGCTCGGCCACATGATCGCGGTGTCGGTGTACCGGCCGCTGCACATGTTCTTCACGGAGCCGGTGGTGTTTTTCTTCTCGCTCTGGGTGGCGTTTTCGTGGGGCATCCTGTATCTCATGTTTGGGTCCGTGTTCCTGGTGATGGAGAACGCCTACGACTGGAACATGGAGACGGCGGGCCGGACGTTTTCCGCGCTGCTGGTCGGGGCCACGCTGTCGACGGTGATCGGCCTGTACCAGGACCAGCTGCTGTTCGCCGTGGTGCCGGCGCGGCTGCGGGCGCGGATGAGCCCGGAGGCGCCCGAGGCGCGGCTGTACGCGTCGTGCGTGCTGTCAGTCCTGCTGCCGGCCGGGCTGTTTCTGTTTGGGTTCTCGGCGCGGCCGGACGTGCACTGGATCGTGCCGATGGTGGCGATCGGGATGGCGACCATGGGCATCTTCTCGGTGTACCTGGCGACGTTCAACTACCTGGCGGACGTGTACCACCGGTTTGCGAGCTCGGCGCTGGCGGCGCAGAGCTGCCTGCGCAACCTGGTGGGCGGCGTGTTCTCGCTCTTCACGCGGGCGCTGTTCCTGAACCTGGGCAACGGGCGGGCGGGCGCGCTGATGGGTGGGCTGGCAATGGGGCTGACGCTGGTGCCGTGGGTGCTGGTCGGCTTTGGCGAGCTGATCCGGCGGCGCAGCAAGTTTGCAATGGTGAGTTCATTCTTCTTTCCGTTCTTGGTGTTCTAGGCTTTTGCTGACCGGTTCTTAGGCTCTGGAAAAACCATAGGAAAAACCATAGACAGCAACGCTATAGAACTGTAGTACGATAAATACAGCATTGGGAACACTACACGCCCTGTCCGGCATCAGTCCACATCGTCTATGCTGATGGCCGCGCCGTTGTCCGCTGCCGCTGCACCATCGGTGTCCTCCGCCGTCGGTTCCTCTGTCGTCGGTTCCTCGGTCGTCGGTACCAGAGTGAAGACGACGACGAGAAGGACGTCGTCGTCGCTGTCCTTGTCCTTGTCCTTGTCCTCCCCCTCGGCCGGCCGCCGCCGCAGCACGTACCGCAAACTAGTCTTGCCGTCCCAGAAGCGCAGCAGCGGGAACGCCGGCAGCATGCTGCGGCCGGGCAGGCGCACGGCGAGCGCGTCAAAGTCGAGGAAGCCGTTGTAGAAGTCGAGCCCGTAGCCGCGGCCGGGCTCCCATGTCCAGGCGGGGGCGGAGGCGTCGGCGGCGTCGTCCGTGTCTGCGTCGGAGGTGGCGCGTGGCAGCGACAGCGCCCACTTGCGCCGCGCCGCCGCGGCAGGCGCGTCGTCCTCGCCCTCGTCGTCGTCCGACGGGCCCGGGCAGCCAACCTTCTTCCGCCACGCGCGCCCGTCGGCGCTCCCGCCCTCGGCGAACCACAGGCCGCGCTCGGCATGGCGGGGCGCGTCTTCAACTGCGCTGCCACCACCGCCCCCGGCTGCATCCCCCACGTACACGCGGTTGAAGGAGCTCAGGGCGGGCCCGTACAGAAACGGGCGGTCGCCGTACGGGTCGCCCTCGAGGCCCGGGTCGATCCACCAGGTGACGAAGCGCAGGGCGGCGCTGAAGCCGGGCGGCAGCCACTGGCGGATGGGGGTGTCAAAGTCGTTGCCCCAGACGAGGTCGCGGGCGGCGAGGCGGCGGTGCGGCACGAGCCACAGGCCGATGCTGTAGGAGTCGGCATCGCGCTTGTGCGGCTCGGCGTCAAAGTAGGCCGTGTTGGCGGCGGCAGCCGAGGCGTCGGGGCCGGCGGCGGCAAGGCGGCCGCCGCGGATGCGCACGTTCAGGGCCACATCGGCGCCGGGGCCGCGCAGCACGAGCGGCGTGGCGTCGTTGACGGCGACGGGGACGTGCGTGGCCGGGTCGTAGGAGGGGCCGGCAGTCACGCGCAGGCGGTAGTCGGCCGGAGTGGGCATGGTGAGAGCGCTGACGGAAGAAGAGGACAGAGAGAGAGCAGAGGGACGGATCGCAAGAGAAGCAGATGGACGGCCGAGGCGCCATGGAGTCTTGACGTCACATCCCGGGCTGCGCTAGGCATAGTTCGTAGCTCGTGTGGAGACGTAGTTCTAAGACAGACAGCGCTGGAATACAGAAAGAATGCTGGTAAAATACAGACACGCCGATGCCTGCTCAGACGGCCAGGAAGCCGTCGATGTCGACGCGTTCAAAGAAGCTGATGTGCTGCAGACTTGTCCAGTACATCGCCATGCGGTTGTGCGAGATGAGAAGGAGTTGCGCCCGGATGAAGCGATCTGCTGGGCGTTAGTGTCGGCCGGGCTCTAAGACACTCTCGAGGCCGAGCCACTCTCGAGGCCGAGCCACTCTCGGGGCCGCGCTACTCTCCACACGTACCGTCTCTGTAGCCGTGGCCGGCGATGTGGCCGTGGCTCTTGATGACGCGCACGCCGGCAAAGGGCGCGTCCCGCAGGACAAAGTCCAGGGAGGCGTCGCTCAGGTCCGTGGCCACAAACGAGAGCTCGCCGCGCGGCACGTTAGGGTCGCCCGTCAGCTTGATGGCCTGCAGCTGGCCGCGGTTGACGCGCACGGCCTGCCGGCGCGCGGCGTACGCCGCGTCGGACTCGCCGTCGAAGCGTCCCGCGGTCCGTGGATCGCCGTCGAAACGTAGCGGGGTTCGTCGAAGGCCGTCGCCGTCGTATTTATCGTCGCCGTCGTATCCATCGTCGCCGTCGTCTTTCCTGTCGTCGTCGTCGTCGTCGTCGGGCTGGTGCATCAGCAGAAACTCGCAGCCGTGGGCGCCGTAGTCGCCAACCCAGATGCCGCGGTAGGGCTTGTCGGCCGTGGGCGTGTAGTGGTGGGGGTCAATGGTGGCAAAGGTCTCGATCTCCTCGAGGCCGATATTGGGGGACGAGCTGGGGCGGATCGCGGGGAGCAGCTGCTGCACCAGGACTCTGCTGGTGCGGATGTGGAACGCGCGGTCTGTTATGCCTGCGCGCTGCGTGGGCAACCCGACGTCGTTGTACGGGTACATCACGGGCGCCCCGCCGTCGGACTCGCTGGCGGACCCGTAGATCTGGTGGTGGAGGTCGCCGATGGCAGGGACGCGGTGTTCCGAGGGCACGTTGGGCGTCGGCCACCAGCTGTAGTAGGGCAAGTTACGGAACTCGCGGCGCGGAAGCGGGATGGGCGTCGGCTCTGGGGGTTCCATCATCAGGCCGGGCCAGGAGGGCATAAACGACAAGTGCGGCCGCGGCTGGGGGGCGTGCGCGGCGAAGACAAAGTAGTGCATGAGGTGGTCTTCGATGCGCATGGCAAAGGGCCGGATGCGGCGCGGTCCGGGCTGGACGTGGCCGCCGGGGTCCGGGGTTGGGGCCTTGATGTGCACGACGGGGCGGTCGAGGTGCAGGCGGACCTCGGGCCGGAAGGCGAACATGGGGACGTCGGGGTCGGCGGGCCATTGGTACTCGGTGTGGCCGCGGCTAACGGCCAGCATCTGGTAGCCCTCGATGCAGCCGCGGCGCTGGTCGTAGCGCATGAGCACGAGGCGGCCGGCCATGTCCTTACCCGAGATCCAGATCTTGAAGCGCGGCAGGAACCAGTGCAGCTCATGGGCGATGTACAGGCTGCGGAAGCTGGCGAAGGGGCGGGGCGAGGTGACGACGCTGCCGGGCACGTTGGCCTGGACGTGGGCCTTCCACAGGCGCTCGGACGAGGCATGGACGTGGAGGAAGCGGTTGGCCTGGCTCAGGCGGGCGAGATCGACGGGCGTGAGAAGAGACAAAATAGAGTCGATGACCTCGGTGGGGAGGCGGTTGAATGATGGTCGAGGGGGAGGAGGGGGGGGAGGGCGGTTGTGTGATGGTCGAGGGGGAGAGGGGGACCTTGATGGTGGGAGTGGTGAGGGGCTTGAGGGGCCTGCTGCGGCGACCGGGTTATTATGCATTGAGGATGCTGTAATAGATGAGGATAAGGGAGAGGGAGGGGGAGTGGGAGATGAGGGGAGAGACCAAGGTGGTGGTCGAAGAGAGAGAGTCGTTGTTTGTTGATTTCCAGATCGAGTCAGTCACGACGTCGTAGCGGCAGCCGCTATGGGCGGCGGCGGGGGCAGCCGTTAGCGGGGAGAGCCACTAAAGAACCGCTGGGCGGCGGGCGATCAGATGTCACAAAAAGTGGGGCTTT